>VTPC01004022.1:10484-24777 GCA_011009095.1 Ignelater luminosus
AAAAAAATAGTATGAATTCAAATGCCTCCCGAGTGGAACGCTGTAAGGTTTAACTAAATTGGCCTAGCCAGGAAGGAAAAAAAAAGAAGAAACACCCCCACAAAAATAGTAAAGAAAATTTTCGGGAATTATCTTCACCAATATAATTAGTAATCCTTAGGGAATTACAGATAACTAGCGCACGTAACATTATTTTATTGGCCGAGAGCTTCATAGGCAAAGCCATTGAAGTGCTGAAGGGAGAGAAAATTTCTTCAAAAAATACATGCGATACAAAAGTGACTTGGCTACGAATGCCTGCTCAAACTACGCTGGAAGAATGAATGAAATTTTTAAGAATCTCTGGGAAAAAGAGTCAAATGTCAACCTTGTTGTCATCAATTTTTATTCGAAAATTAAATTAACAGAGGCATATTAAAAATTAACCCTTTTCTACCACAGACAGAAAAGACAAAAGTTTTTAAACCTTTAAAAAAAAGCTTCAGAAAAACTTCTACTGTAATTACTAAATCAGGATATCTCGAAATTGAAAAAATACAATAGCGGTCCAGTAGTAGTAAAATGAAGAATTCCTAATTCTATTACAAATCAAGCCAAGACAGAAATCTAGTTAGTCCACTATAAAGTCTGTGGCTGGCTATATAATATAATTTCAATAATAAAGATACCGGAATAAGGGAGAAATTATAACATCGCCTATCACTACCAGCAGTTTGATAAAGAAAAAAAAAGCCACGATGAGGTGCAATTAGCACAAAAGTATATTTTTATAAGACAATTGTAATGAATCCCGAAGCCGGGACTAATTAAGTCTTGAGTAAGTGATAATAAGAAACACAGGAAAAAGATTGGAACAAATGTAACAAACAGACCTGCTGGTGATAACAGATATCAGATTTTTTACATATTATTTGTGAAAGTTCTTTTCCGCTATAAAAGACATGAAGAAATGAATCGGAAATTATACTGCGCGTCCCACGCTAATTAAAAAAATAACTCCTAAGTCTCAAAATCGGAGGTAGGAAAATGATGCAATTACTAATGGAAACTACAACAGAAATTATATAACGAACACAGAGTAAACGTTACACAGTGCAATTTTGAGAGAGAGCAAAATCAATGCGATATGAAATTCAAATAAGATGCCTATCCCGCCTCTCCTTCGGCTACAATCTCCCAAAAGAATTTTTTCTAGAAACCTGTGTTTTCTTCGTTAAAGATTTCCAAAAATGTCTTGCTTATAGAATTGCCTTAGAAATTCTAAAAATGTGTTTTTGTCAAAAAGTTGAATGGTGCTCTTATTAAGTTTGTAAATGAAAAACGCTCTCTAAAGTAGTTAGTACATGTTTTGGATGTATTTTCTGAATAATTTGGAATATTTAGTTAAATGCTTTGCCTATGTTGACAATGGTAAATGCTCTTGACTTACTAGCTATAAAGAATCGTAAGAACTGTAATCTTTTTATTTCTTCAATTACAAAACTGATTGTATTCTTTCTCATAAAAAGACCTTGACTTTGTGGGAACAAGATTTTTGGGCTCAGAGTCAGCTCTTGGAAGTACATCATCCCCAACAAATGCATCGCTGTGAGATACAGTTTCAAGGTTTTTTTCTTTCATTGTTTTTTACAAAACTGCGCAATAGCATTTCCCCCAGGAAATGAAAAATGATTCTACTCTCTAGATACATAATATACGATTTTGATTGTGAAAACAAGTCTTTTTTTAATGAAACATCTACTTGATTTTAATATAATCAAACACCCATTTTTAAATGGTTGCTAATGATGTTGATGTACCAATCTGTTTCAATTGTGCATCGGATTGCATCTCTATGGGTATGTTTAAATAGATTGTCCTAATCTATACTGTTGATGTTTGGATGTATCACATAATTAATATTTTATTTAAGAGATCCCATACAAGGGAATTAACTTAGAAGTAAATATAATAATTAAATTACAAGCAGTACAAAGTTTGTAAATTATAAGTAAGATTTGCTTGTAAATGACATTAGAATTATGTGAATTATTTTACCCACACCTGGAAGTGCTTTTAGCACAAAGAATTTAATTTAACTAATCCAGAATAGTTATACGAAGCGGTAAATAGTTTGGTGCTAAATTAAATGACTGGTAAGGTTAAGAAGTTACATTGAAAGCGCAACTCATCATTGTCAATGATGAAGCTCTAGATTAAACCCCCACGAGATCAAACTGTCAAATGTCTGGTAATCTATCGAAGTACATGTTTAACATGGAGATTTTATATTAGTAACAACTTTCATCAAGTTTGATGAAACTTCTAATAAATGTGTCTAATAAATAGATATCGATCGCTTCTTATTACATCACTTTTTTATTCTCATAATTCCTATACAAGTTAATATAAACCGGAAACACTATAAAAGGAAATTATTAAAAATAGTTTTAAGCAGATTTATTTCATCAGGACCTACTCCATGAACAACTGCCATATCAAATAAAAACATTGAAGTTAGTATTTTACATGAAATGAACCAACAAATATGTCATAACTCAGAACATAGTAAGTCACTAACAACAATAAAATTTAAAAAATTGCCGTAGTTTACTACGAATTTCGTGCATTACTTACCTAGTAGAATTTATTATATTGCATGGTATATTTTATTTGTTCAGACAAGACCATTGTACAGTACTTATCTCGGGTATATTTAGATTAATCTAATAGATGAAACATGAATAGTGTTTAGTTTCTTCATTAAATTTACTTAAAGGAATAATATTTTTTTATAATAATAATTGAAATCTTTTATTAAAGAATATGCTACATTAGCGGAAAACACAATAACTTCTCGTAAATACCGTTTTCCATTTGTTTCCACGTACTTACTTTTAAAACATGAATTATATATTACCTTCGAGTAACATCAATTTGTCCACAATTAAAGTTTAATTGTAAGGCATCACCTGGCATTAAATAACAATTATATAAATCCAGGACTTAATTAAATATTTAATTGTAATATTTGTTAATGAATAATGTCCAGTTAAATTAGTTTGAAAAGTATCTCTTGCAATAATTATGATATATTGCATATATTCAATGCAAATAGCTAATAATTAAAATGCTATGAAACATTAAATGTTGTAAACATCAGAAACCTTTTATTCAAAATTAGGGTAGCATGACCTCCCCAAAGACAACAACATGTTAAAGTATTGCGTAAAATATTAAATTTATTTGCAGAGTGACCTAGTTTCTTTGTGTAAAGGTACCGGTCAGTTTCTGCACAAAACTCTTGTGAATTTAAACGACTACTTCAAGGAGCAGTTTCTTTATTTGAAAGTAATTGTTGTTTGTCTTTTAGAATTGATTTCACCTAAAAGGAGGTCCGTTCTTTTCCTAAGCTCATATGGCTTTCAATGATTTGGTGTCATGAACTTTATTTGAAATTTAAAACCCTCTTCTAAACCTTGAACCACAAAACATACTTAAAAATTATCCACATGTATTGTTTTATATTCAAATTATAATGAAATGCGTCTACTAAAAATATCTCAATAAAAATCTCAAAGAAAATGAGATTACGTTGCGAAGTTGTATTAGATTTTTATAGAACATCGTTCATCTCCATCTACTTGCCAGATCAAAAGAATCTTCTTCGTGATCAGCACCCGATCTTGTATCGCGTGTCAAAATTTAGAAATTTCCTATTTATAACCTTTGACCGCTGATGAAAAGTCAAATAGTAAACATATTAAATTAAATCGTTCTGACATAAAGTATAAGCAGGTAGAGATGGGCAACATCTGATAGAAGATTTGATAAGTAATGAAAAAATAAATAAATCGTCTTTGAAGTTTTAGGTTAAACCCACCTATTGAATAAACGACAAAATGGACTTTCTAATTTTTTCCAGTAGATGACTTTTTTGACAGAGTTTTATAGAATCAACTTAGTAGTAATAATCTTTCTTAAAGACCTTCAAAATAATGAGAATTAATCAGGAAATTAAATCTTGCAATTTGCATAACCTTCTGAACAAAACCTTTTTTGCTTGTCTTTGTTTTGACGAATTAGTCCAATATAGGGATTTTCCTTCTTCCTTTTACTTTTGGCGAAGCCGCAAAATGCTCAAGTTCGTGAAAGAAATCATTTCTTGCCAAGCGAGCAGAGGTCCTGTTGCCCTTAACACTTTCACAGCCTAGTTACTCAAAAAAATTTAAATGGTTTACTGATATTCCCAGAATGCATTTGCAAATATGTGTGCATTTATCGCTCAGACAACAAACCGAGCAAAGGAATATTGAAACAAGTATGTACTACAACTCAATCGACTTTTGCAGCAAAAATACCTAAAAACTCCATTTGTTGCGTCTTAAGAGAACAACAACATTTCTAGCTATACAATGCACAAATTACCTTCAAAAAATCCGAACAGCAAAAAGTTTTATAATTCTATTGTTAGTAGAGATAAACAGATTTTGTAACGAACGTATTAATGCACATGAGAATTCTTATGCAGCTAAAGAACGTAGAATTCAGAATGATTAGTTTCATGTGAATGTGTGGCTTAAACAATGAGTTGTGTTTTGATTGAGCCTGATTATAGGATGTAAAAGTTATTTAGTTATTTATCTGACTACTGATGTTGCTTACAGGAAGAAAATTTTAGTTGTTTATGACGATATCTTACATCTTAAACTTCAACAGTTTTTAATTAATTTTCCAATGACCTTAGGCATTTTATTTCCATCGCATCGTGACGATGTTTCCTTAAGAAAATATCGGTATCTTGAAGTTTTTAGGGAGTAACAAATTAATTTATTGACCTTTACAAGGAGACTCATTGTAAAGTTTTGCAAAAACCGTTTTAACTGCATATGTTGCTCGGTCTTAAAAATAGTATAATTTAGGTAAATTTGATTCAAATTGAAAACCTGTTTGGAGACGTATTATTAACATCTACTGATTTAGTTAATTAAAATGAGTTGCTAACAAAGGTTTCACTTATTTCCAGTCATTGATTCACCCTAGAACTCTCAAAGAGGAGTTCGACGAACCCAAACCCGCAGTTTCTATTTTTTGTTATATGTAAACGGCACATAATAGAAGTATAAAGTTTTCTGTTTGTTAGCACCACTATATGTTGCTTTGATCTATAACCTGGAAGAATTTAACTAATACTTTTACAGAAAATAAGGAATTATTATAGTGAGGTATTAGCAATATCGTTTGAACATCGGATATTTTCAGAAAACTTTGATACATGAAAGTTAGTTGCCGGTCGTACCATTTATCACGCAGACTATTTTTTCCTAATAGTTTTTTTCTTAAATTTTATTTTCTGCTTTAACTTAAACACGCTTTTTATTTTGTATACAAATTGTGCAATTTTTGTATAGAATATGTTGTAATTTTACTCTTTCAAATAATTTTAAATTCAATTATTCCGCAAGAAAAGAACATAATTAATTTTAAATTTAATAAATGTGATATAAAGTAAATATTGTTCTGTTTAATTCTTTCTATTTGAAATTACTACTTATGTAATCGAGAATTAAACAAAAACTGAATGCAAAGCATAAATAATTAATTACTTGAGAAAATATTAGAGAGTTATGTATTATGCACTTTTATGTTAGATGGCGCTCGCATTGTCTCTTGCATGAGATTCTAAATAAATCAATATATATACAAAACACTACTTCGTTCTAAAATATGCATATACTACAGTCAAACTGACTGCTAAAGCGGTTTCTTAATTTTCTAAATTCCAGTACAACGCAGCGTGTGAGTTTTACTGAATTTATTATTGACACAAAAACATTTTAGGTTAACCTCCTTAAATTATTTATTGTTTTATTATTATTATGATTACTATTATTATTACAGGTTTTCCATATGTATAGTGTTATCACTTTTGAGCCTTGCAACGTATTAGACAGGAATATAGAATCTACGTGACAAGAGATCTGGCAACGTCCTTTGCAATATTCTAAGGAAACGTGTTTCCAACAGGAGTTTATTCCCAAACACCAGTTTAATATTTCTTAATATATAAACATACTCAAATTGATTGGCGTTTTATTTTTATTAAAATTATACAGTTCATTTAGTTGAAAGCGATATTTGAGTTAGGTAATGAGTGAGGAAGTTTCACGAAATTTAATTAATTTTAAAACAAACAATTTCTTTATGAAACTTATTTTTTACCTACTTCACATATTTATATACATATTTGTGAATTATACCGTAAATAAAGTTATTAAATGCCACACTCGCAGGCAAAGTAATAATTGCACTTGTTATATCTTTCGAAAACCCCTCTTAAAGAACGCGTCAACTGTAAAGTTGGTAGTGTGTGCAATTTATGCATTATAAAAATTTAAAAATAGGAGTCAAAATCAAATCAACATAGAATGCGTAATACCATTGTAGTTTCGAGTAACAATTAAAAAATAAAGTCAATGAAAGATTATCAAGAAGACAAGTGAAATAAGATACTGAGATGACTCTTTTTATCAGAAGTGACCCTAATTATTTTCAAATTGCAACTACAGTTTGCTGTTCAAATATACAGTTCGCAACAAAAGTATATAAGAACTTAATTGAATTTGAAATAAATTATTTTCTGAAATTTTATGTGGCAAAACAATTTAAATGGCAATGTCAATTCTTGTTACTTGTGTATGAATGGTGAGTAACTTATATTTTTACAAATTCAGATACAGAAATTTCTTCTGATTTCAATGACATATTGTAACGTGAAAAACCTAAAAAGAGGCTTAATTCCCGTATAAGTCTAAAATCTGAAGATATTCAATCCCGTAGCTGGAAGTCGAAGATTGGGCGTGGTCCAGAGATAGTAAATGACCTAAATAATTACGTTATTGTCTGAATCTTAGGCTTAGATTTCAACTGAGAAGCAAACAAAAAAATACCTAGAGGGCGCCAGAAGCTCAAAATGAAAGAAAGGAACCATCGGCCAACCCACGCAGCTTCTCATAGACTAACACCCTGTATATCAAAATTTAAGAATCATGTCATGATGTTAAATTGTACTCTCAATTTAACATAAAAATAAATATTATGAAACTACAGCCTCTCTCACGTTTTCTAAAACTGAGGACAATTTTTTATAATCTTTATACACAGAAATAAATAATATCTCCGCTACTAGAAGTCAGGATTCTAGCTATACGATACCTATAGATATAGATAGTTTTGAAAAGAACAAAGCTTATATACATTGAATAAATATAAATTGGAATAAATAAAACATCTGTATAAAGAAATACATCAAAATGGCAGAATTAAATAAAAAGAATTAATGCTTTGCAAACGTTATATAGAAGAGTGACGTTATTGCATGAAGTTGGATCTGAAAAATTCGTTTGGCAAATACATTTAAAGTCTTTAAGACAACACAAAAACATCAATAAACAAAATATTTCATAAAACAAAATTAAACATGATTTAAAGCCATCATAGATCTTAAACATACAAAACTGCATTTATTGCTTCAAACAAAAAGATCAAGAGCTTATTTTAAAATTTAAACAGCCTAATATAGCCCTAAATATTCCGGAAAAAGTTGCAGTATAAAAATATCTTACCTAATATTTAAAAGTTTTATTATTTTTAAAATAAATACCCAAAATACAAAAACAAAAACAATAAGATACAAATAAATATTTAATAGGTATGGAAAAACAAACACAACGATTTAGAAAATTGCCAATCCCGACCTACTTATTAGGTTCTGGTTCACAAACCTTTACAAATTACGCAAGATCAGAAAACATATAATATAGTCCAAAATTATAAAAACAACATTTAGCAAAGAGTTTGTTGCTTATGTTGCAATCTGTCACAATCCTAATCTAAAACAATAGAATCAGATATAAGTAATATCGATTGATAGCAGCTGAAGAGAATTGAAAGGGTAATCAAGGATTATCTCATTTATATATTCTATTGTGTTTGATTATTTATTATATTTAATTATTTCAGATTGTTTGTCTATTACGCTTAGTGTAACAGCTTTTGGTAGCAATATTTTTAAAAGCGCTGAAAATCCTAATCTGCATGCAACGTAGTAAGATGCAAGTTTGTGCAAAATTGTGGTGGGAAATAACTTTATCGATACTGATAGATTTTCTGTAAATTAAAAATTAATTTTTTTTATTTTTAACCTTGAGATTCTGTACAGAAACAAGACTTATTTATGATTTCAAGATTTCTCCATAGTATTCACCATGGATTTATGTATTCAACTAGGTTATGAGCCCTCGAAAATATAAATCATTTTATCTAGGTATCTATGCCAAAATACTGTGTTTTCCTGAAAAAAACTCATTCAGATGTTTGTACGTCTTGTTACTAAATTAGAAACAATTATTTTCAAAACATCTCTTAAATAATTAAATAATTCGCGATTTTTGGACGTCTCTAGTTATGTCAAACGTATTTAAGCTTTGTTGGATTATGAGTATACTTACAGTCTGGGGTTCAATAGATGGGAGAAGGTCTTTGATATCAAAACTCACCGGATAGCATATCTTAATTAGTGAATGAAAAAATGTTATTTTATTAATATTTATTGTTATTATCTTCTTGGTGAGCAATCCACAATAGATGGATGAATTTTAAACAAGGTACATTATTATGACTCAATAATATTGTGCTATTTTGCACAATTAGGTGTTGTCTAGACGTTCGAGAAATAATTTCTTGATTTAAGTATAGGCATTTTAAAGAAAAATAATTTTTGAAAATACATTGTAGTTTTATATCTTCAGTTGTGCAGACATTATACATTTCGTTAAATGTCAAGTCGTCTAAACGAAATGAATGGATTCTCCCTGCAAAACTATTTTCTTTTCTTCGTTTTTTTTTTAAACATATTAGTAAATGATAAATATTTATTGTATTAGATTTCTATATATTTGTGTTTCTTTTGTAAAGTGATTTAAACATATCATGAACCAGACAGATTTATTACTTTCCAATGATATGGGTATGTCTTTTTGTATTTCGAAAAACAATATTTTAGGGCAATCAATTAGATTTTGTAGAATTATTTCTATTGCCAAGTATTAGGAGATAAAGCTCTTAAACGTTTCAAATCTTCTGAGTGTCCTAAACATTGGAATTACTATAAATCCTTACGAAATTTAGTAACTCTCTCTCTCTCTCTATAAGAAATGAAAAAAACGGCTTATTTTAACTATAAATTCACGCAGAATGGCGCTAAATCATTTTGGAAAGATTTTAAGCAATATAACATTATTAGCAGCAATACCTGATTACCTAAAAAATGTTAACCGTATTAATAACTATTTTATGAGTTCAGTTGATGACATTGTCAATCCGAACATTACTGTTCCACGTGATTACGAAAATCTGAGACCAGTTGTTGGAGAATTTAAATTTGCTCCAGTAGTCGAAGATGGCATTAAAACAGTGTTGAATAAAATTTAATCAAATTCTGCTAGAACCGATAATATCAATATCAACATGATACTCACTGTTGCCCTGTTTTAATTCCGTTTCTTACGCATTTCTAACTCTCCTAAGGAATCTAAAGGTTTGCGACCAATTAGCATTCTTCCAGTATTATCAAAGGTTTTGGAGAAGGTAATGCATTCTCAGTTCCAGTGCTATGTTACTTGCAAGAATATCATCATCCCGATCTTCAATCTGGATTTTGAGCAAACCGTAGTTGTGCCATCGCGCTGTTAAATATAAGCGATGATATCATACGAGCTAGAGATGTCGGTGAGATGACTACCTTAGTCTTGCTTGACTTTTTCAAAGCCTTTGATGCTATTAAGCATAAGATTTTACTGGAAATTATGAAACAACTGGGAGTACACACTATAGCATTGGTGCTTGTGACGAGGTTGTACTATTCAGAGACTATCGACTATCATCACTGGCGTCCAGTAATTTGAATCCATTCTTTACCTTGTTTTCTCAAAACCCATCCACTATGCCACCCACGAAGCATATTGCAGAACTAACCCGATCTGCCGCGTTAGCTATGTAGACAGTTGCAATTTGTGCTGTAGAGGAAAATTTTGCTCTGGGTTTCTAATTTCTATTTTTTCCATAACGATATCTACGTACAGTAATTTAAAATGAGTAATGATTCTTTGCCGAAATCTGAAAATCTTAATGAAACAAAGGTTTGAAAATGTCTTGCTATACCTTGATCATGTAAACAAATATCTCTGCAGAAATCGCTACACTCCTATATCCAAGTTGTTTTTCTATATACAGGACCCTGCAGCAGATAACTAATAACTTACTGAGGTGCGGATTTTAATTTATAAAATTTAAATAAATTTGTGGTAGAATAAGAATAATGCAATAAAGACTAAAGATATATGAGACGAGAATCTCTCTACATGTACCGTAAGTACAAGCAAAAATAAATGCTTAAGAAATGATTCAGAAGTTCTTTTATATCGGTAGATATATTTTGTTTAGAATCATTAGAAATAACTGAACGTATTACTTGACAACCGCATATAAGTACTAAACAGACACTTAACCTCAAAAAATTTAGTTTTGATTTTGAAATTAGGAAATTTCCAGAAAATCTAAATAACACAGTAGAAACTGGAGCAGTGTACTGTGCCTTAAGAACTTTTTCAGTGTTTACTACTTGTATTCAAAATAATGAAAAATGAAACTTAGGAATTAAATATCATTTGGATTTTGAAAGGCAGAGGTTATTCAACATACTCCTGTTTAAAAATCTGTTACAGGAATTAATAGAAAGTATTGTTGGATCAAACTCCTAAACCTTTTTTTTTTGACCAAAGTACCTTCTTGCATATTTTTGTTTACTATTCATGATGACTATTGAAAATCGTCTCTTCACTCTATGCATTTCATAATGATATAGTTGGCCATATTTGGCACAATATAAGTATCTGAATTATTAGATGCATGTTATATTGCTCACATTAATTTTTACATCACATCTTGTTATGAACAATTTTAAATTTTAATAAACTTAATTCAAATCTTCTTATCTAAATGGATTAAGACACACATAGCTTGTTAAACATTACAATTTAAAATTTACATAGCAAAAGTAACTCTACAATTTTAAATAACAAATAAAATGTAAATTTGAGACAAGCTATTTCTTTGTATCTGGTAACTAAACACGTATAACAAAACAAAGAGGAGTGTAAGAATTTCTAGAAGGTAATATTTGCAGGAGATAAAACCCACGAGAGTGTACTATGAAACTAAAATGTAGAAAAACACCAAAATGAAGAAAAGAACTTAAAATAAATGAGGTTAATAGTGTTAAAATGCTGAGAAAAAGGTGCTAATTACAACTGCGATGAAATTCAGGGAATGGTTGAAAGGAATTCAGTTTTATAAAGCATTAAATATAATGTTATAAAAGAAAAAAGTTTGAACTTGTCAATCCAAAGATAGAAATCTGTCTGTTTCAAAAGATTAATGCCTTAAAGAATATTTATGTAATAAAAGCCGCTTGAATTATTACCACAATCTTTAAATATAAAACGAGCTAAACCTACTTTGATGAAAAAGTACACAACTTATAAAATATTGAACTCTGTTTTGATTTATTTGTTTAACCCCACATTAGAAATGCTGTACAAGTGTTTTTATTTATCGAAAAGAAAACTCAAAGAGAGAAAAACTAAACAATGGAAGTAAACTGAAAACAACTTGTGATAGGTGCTCCCAATATTGCTTTGCTTCTAACAACTTTATATCTCGCTACGAAAATTTATCTTTAGGAAGCAGTGCCAAAAATATGAACATTTTTATTTTTCTACATCTTCGAAAGACAATTTTCGGTATTTGTGAAAAAACCCATTAGTCAATATCTTACTCTTAACACCAAAACCTGTGTATTTAAGATAAGTGGTAATTTATTTCACTTAAAATCACTCATTCTGTCCCATAAAGCATCGATTCTTGCGGAAAATGGCTCTAAAAGCGAGACGTATAAGCCCTGAAATCGGTTCTCATATTACGCAGGTTCAGTTGTACGACACATAAATCGTTGTTGTAGTCTACAGCGTTTTCAGGTATTTGAGAAATTTTTCATTACACGCGTTCTTTTTATCTTTCTCGTCCGCCAATTTTCTCTTAAATTCGTCTCAGTCAGTAGAAAGACGTGACCGGATTCAGTATTTTCACGCGGCCACTCCAATTGTTCTTATTACCGGTCCATTCGCTATAATCTTTTTGTACCATTCGTACTAAATTAGGAATGGTACGGCGTCGCCATATTTTTATCTCAAACGTGAAATGGCTGAATGTTTTATCATCGTTCTTGAGAAAAGCAAGATTTATATCCAGTACTCCTTTTATGGTTCTGTTCTATCGGACGTAATTTATAGGGGGTCGCGGAAAAAAATCTGCTACACGACCTACTTTTCCTACTCCGAAGCATAAGTCTTTAGGTGGCAAATCATTCACGAAATTCGATTTTGCGAATGTGAACACATACATTCTGCCTAACACGCACTACTCACCATTTATTGCTCTCGCCAAAAACTAATACACATCGAACACTTGACTTCCCGTCGAGTTCACCCACCCTCGGACGAATTGTTTTCATAGCATTAACGAGAAGGAAACGTGGAAAACGCTTTACGGTTTTGCATTTTCCGTTTAAATTCGGAAATTGCTGACACAACGTACTACAGAAAGAGCGCATGGGGTCGAAATTTAAACGAGAATGTGCCGGAATCTGGAAAAGCGTTAAAAGGACACTTACTTTTACTCAAACAATAAACCTTGTGTGTAGCGACACGAAAAGAACCTCGCCATAAAATAATTACGGTTGAAATTAACCTCAAAATCACGGTTTATTGAGCGGACGAAAGAACGGCATGAATTATTTAGACTCGTGTAGGTTTTTACTAGAATTGTAATGTGACTGTCATTTAGTTAATTGAAGTTTGGAAATAGAAGTATTTCAAGGGGAAATGCAATATAAAAGTAAAGCAGTTTCAATAAACAGAACCAAATGCCAGCGATTCACCGCTTGCGAATAATTAAAACGAAAGAATAATTTATAGATTCCTTTTAAAAGAGAAACCTTTCTAAATATTTGATTTTCAATTCTTTTCAAGTAAGAAGTAATTTTTTAAACGAGATTTATTAATTAATGAAGAAGGCCGTAGGCACCTAGCATATACACGGTGTGAACATAAAAAAGAAATAAAAGTTAACAACATGTAATTGCTTTCATAGCAATTTTGGTTTCGCTTCTATACATCAATTCGTAAAATATTTCGACATCTATAAAATGCCAACTAAAATAATTTGATTTGGAAAATGTTCTATTCAATAATTTTTAGATTGCTGATGGCTATGCTCTACCAGAACAACTTAATATCGATTCTTGTATGGTAAAATAATAATATCAATAACAAGATTTTCTATACTAGAGTTTGATTATAAATCAATAAAACAGGTTATCTTCTCCACATAGGTACGATTGTTAATTAAAATTTACCGGTTGACTAAACGCATGTGTCGACCTTCGACAAATGGCTCAGTATTTTTAAAAACTGATGAATTGAGGTTCTTCCGACTCCTTCACAACCTCACAAATAAGTTATGAGCCTTATCTAATTATTAAATCAATGCAGGGCAAAAGTCTAAAACCCAGATCAACTCCAATATCTGATGTTTACAGAGATTAAATTGGTTTCATAGATTAAAAGTTTTATAGTAATAAGTCTTCCACGATGGAATAATATTTTTTAAGTATTCAACGTGCTTTTCTAATCACAAAGGAAGAGAGGGGGAAAGAGAAAGAGAGATCAAAAAATTTGCTACTTCTTAAAAAAATCAAAGCTTAACAAACTAAAATGAACAAAACCATAAAACTCAAAAGATTTTCAGATCATATCAAATAAAGATTTTACCTCTCAAAATTCCTCTATTCTTAACTTGATTTTAACTTTGGAAAGGTCCTCTCATGCATTATGGAACTGTAACAGTATCTACAAGTACTAAGAAAATAATTTTAAAACAGTACTTGATGAAATACGTAGATCCGTAAATGCTAGTGAATATTAGCAAAAGAATGGATGATGACATTTGGCCGTATTTAAGCGAATTGTACCTAGGATCTGGGCACTGTAGTAATAGTGGGCCCAACTGGCAAAAACCAAGCCTTTTGGCATTACTAATTTAAATTGTATATTCTTTCTTTTTAATTCTACGATAAACTGCTTTTCTTGGCTGCTGATATTTCCTAACGTTTCAAAATTGTTTATGTTGCGGGAAA
>VTPC01004023.1:0-22510 GCA_011009095.1 Ignelater luminosus
TAAATTAGTTTATAATTATTTCATTAAATATTCCATTAGGTAGTTACATTCAGTGACTAACCGTAAAAGTGTTTTGTTGGAAAATGAAATTTTGTATTCCATATACAAGTTTTGCGATACCTGCGAAATGGATTTTGTATAAGTCTTTTGGTATAAAATATTATAAACCTTTTGAATCTCCAATCCTATAATCAATTTACAAAATTTTAATTTCAGAAACAAAGCATTATTAAAACTCGCGCTTTACGCTTCATAGTTCAGTAAAGCTACTGATTTATTAGGAAACGAAATCTCTTTGAAATACCCAATACATTACGTATTGATTTTCATTCACAATTGAAGGATATGCTGCGTAAAACGCTGATTTGTGAAGATGGAGTAGGTACTATGTACCCCAGATGTCAAGCTCCCATGCTAATTAGGGTTGAGGAGATTGATCAATCTGTGCAAATTACACACCAGTCGCAAACGTAATCCTGGTTTTATAAAATATGATAAATTTTATTATGATGCACGATGTAAAGATCTCAAAGGAATTTGAATAAAAATGTAAATGTGGTTTTCTTGTGGGTATTTTAGAAACAAAATACAGAATAACACATAATGGATATGTTAGTTACACATGACGCAGGGAGAAATTTCTTTTTGATTCAAACAAACGTGACATTTACTTTTTTATTTTGAATAGCATGTCACAAAACCTCTTGGATATTGAATGAAAAGTAGCAAAAGGCTTTTTGTATTGTTGCATGCGGTAGGTATATAAGAACTTTCAATTTTTGTTTGTGGTTTTCAGACGAGTTTGTTTTGCGGCATCAAAAGCTCTATTCATTATCGATTTAAACTTATAACTTTAGAATTACTAAAAGCTTTCCATAAGCGGACAACTGAAATTTTAAATGTACATCGCGAGTTAAATACTCGTGGTTTATGAGCAAAACTTTAGGATTAATGTTCGAGCGGTCTCCAGCATTATCTACCCTATTAGGTATACACACGCTGGAAAACAAAATAAATATTCATTCATGTTTTTGAAATCAAAGCTGATCTCATATTCTAACACTGAATTTAAAATTTAATAATAACAATGCTTTTGGGAAAAACAGAAAAATTAATCTAATATCACTTTTGAAAAGGTAGAGTATTAGTATGCTGGGTAGAATTGTAAACAACCAAATTTTAAGGTTAATTTTCAAGAATTAATCTGAATTGACAAAGTATATTTAGTGTTTTGGAAAATCTAAGAGCATCAGATTATTAACTTTCTTTAGACAACCAAAATCCAAACATGAACAAAATAACATTTACATACAAAGCAAATTAAGTTCCAGAAATCAGAGCCTTGAAAGAAAGAAAGAGCTGTTGGGCCTTTTCTAGACATAATAATATTAGCTAAATCAGTTTATTGGGTCCGCTCCTAACGATGATGGAGTTTACTTTACAAAAGTGGATTTTTAATTTTGCCCCTGGAGATAATATTTTTAGATACTAACTTCAAAACCGAAACGAAAGTGTGGGTATACCTTTCAAAATTTATTGTATAATATTTACTATGCATTTTTCCTTCCAACCAGTTTTTTGTTTCACTTGTGCACATCTAAGGTTAAATTCTACACCAAATTACTAAGATAAACTTCCTAGTGCCAAAATCCTTGGCAAACGACAGCTATCGAATTATCTTACATAGTACCGTTGCATGCTGGACGTCAGCTTTTTGGCAAGTCTGGAAGAAGTACAGTGTGGTCCAATTTCGATAGGATTAAATGGGTAACTTTCTTATTAGCGCAGATAAATGAAAACGGCTTAGGTACTCGTGACCTCTTTTTTCATGCTTATTCCATAACTGGTATGTAACTTAAAGTTGAATTTCTTGAATGGTCTATTTAAAAATTCAAAGAAAAGGACTAGAAAAAAAACGATTGACGGCATTGAATTCTACGTTAAAAAGTGCTTGCAATGCTAAAATGATTTTGTTGTAGCTTCGAAAATAAAGGAGTTACAGCAAAATGAAAAATCGGCCATTTTCACTTTTTGTCTCTAGGGAAAAACCAAAAGACGGCAGCTTATTTCTGGCAACGGAAATGGAATAAGCATGAAAAAAGAGGTCACAAGTACCTAAGCCGTTTTTATTTATCTGCTTTAATAAGAAAGTTACCCATTTAGTTCCATCGAAATTGTACAGACTGGCTTTTGAAAGTTACGTCGGCGAGGTTAAAGCCTTTATTTTTCCGTTTGTGAGCTTTTACTTACTTGTGCAAGAAACGAGAGGAACAAATATTTATGTAAACTTGTAGCATGTCAATGGTACATCAAAAGCTGCAAATAGACGCACATGCTTGAGCATTATTCGTGAAAGACTTTTTTTGTATGGTCAGAAAGAGACAAGCAATATTCAATATTAAAGTGCAGATTTTTATTTATAAAAAAAATTGATATCTAGTTCATAGTTCAATGAGAACCTTCCGATATTTTCAAATAAAACCTGTTGCGTTATTTTGCAAAATAGTCCAAGCAATAGTTAACGCTGATAGATCATATTTTATTAGCAAATTTCTTTGAACTCATCCTGCATATTATTTCGTCTTCATTGAAATACATTTAGATGTTTAAAAAATGATTTCTTAATGTTGCATCTTAATTTAAAAATAATAATTTTAGAGGTAAAAATGTTTTCGAAAATACATTTTATCTTTATATATTCAAGTACACAGGCATCATAAATTTTGTTAAGTGTCAAGTCGTCTAGCTGAGATAATGAGTGTCTTTGTAAATTCATTTTATTTTGTTGAAGTGTATTTTTGAAATGATAACCGTTCAATTGTATTTAACTCTGATTTCTTTTATAAAGTGCAACTTATTGGAAGATAAATATTTCGAATCTCGTCTTTTCTGTCGTAGTGTTTTCAAATACTTACTTCTCAAGCTGCCCTGCGGTATCGCTTTCGCCATTGTGAATTAAAATGTCGTTCGCGTGCAATTGTAAAAGAGCTTGTATCTATTGTATCTTATGATAAACTCTTTAGTGTTTATCGTTGGAACCCCCTTCAAAGTGTAGGTTGTCCAGTGCAGTGTTTTGCTGATTGTATTTTGTTCACAACAATTCTAAACAATATTATTATTTAATTTTCTGGTGTCAGGAAGACTAGTATTTATCGCTTATCTATTGATGATGATGTCGTTCCACGCAGCATTGGTAGTTAGGGATTTGGAGCCAATTTACCTACTAACTCTTGTTCATCATTCATGTAAATCATTACCGTACCTGCATTTAATATTGTGTTCCCAGCTATAGTGAAGCTGGAAAAACAGTTATTGTCGTTATAACTAACTATTGGACCAAGTTAAGGAGACGCTCCAGGTCACTTCAGTACCTATTATACTGAATAAGTAAACTCTTGAGGTAACCTTTTAGTTATTAATTAATTCAATCGAGAAATTCGCATTGGAAGTTGCGCTGAACAGTCACTTGTCGAATTCACAATGGTGCTTAGGAAGTTGTACTTCTCGACGAACCTGTAGCTATGTCAGAATAAGTGCGCGTACCGAAATAAATTATATGTGACGCGCCCATGGTATACCAAAAAGCTCACTACACTTTCGGATTTTAATTCTATTACTAAGTAAGTTCAATCCCTGCTATGCTAAATTATTGTAGTTGCAAGAATTTCGTTATTAATGATTTGATTACCGAATTTAAACTAAGGATAAATATTAATCTGAGTTATGAAGTTATAATGTAAAGTTAATAAATAACACTTTAGTAACGACGAGGCTTTACTATTTAGAGACAATCGACTATCGTCATTATCGCCCAGTAATTTTGACGCATTTCCCTACTTTGGTCTTTTGATATCGCCGAACCACGCCGATCTTTACAGTGCCGAGTTAGCCACGTGGCAGTTGTAATTTATTTTACGAGAACACCTACGCTCTGGGTCTCTAGTTTTGATTTTTCCCGTAACAAACCACTGGTTAAATAATCACTGTCGAATCGGTAAGTGGAGCAGTGACGATATCTACTACTAAAACACTCGGCATATTTAGTGTACACACAGGACAGCAAAAATTTCTCAGTACGGTACATGGGTGTAGTTGCAGAATAGTGGTAAGTTGTTCGAATGCTCCGGCAATAGGTTACTGTTCCGGTATTCATCTCCAGCATCAAGGAAAACCTTGTAAGATTTTAGTGAAGAGCAAGAACAGTCGGCTAGGGAATGCGAATTTAAACCTTCCAAATAATGACAAGGAAGTCTTCATATGGGAAATGTAATAAACTATAGACTTCTGGAGATTTTTAAATCTATAAAGCCAAAAAAAAATTAAATATCACATTTGACGTTCAGATTTTTTGTTTCCCTTTAACTTCTACAGTGTTACTGACTTTTACGCAGGTTGTTTAATTACATTCAAACCTTCATTTAAAAACAAATTCCAAATGATCGTGAAACAAGTATAAACAGTAATATTTAATTTCTTGAAAATTCAAAATTAGAAATTTCCTGTTTTAAATTTTTATGTTTGTTTTTAATTACTATTTTGCCATTGTTTTTAGGTGTTAATAATGACGTTATTTTCACCTTGGATATTTGATCCGTTGAGTCTGGAGTACTAATAACCTACTAAAGTGGATTTTTTATGTTTGGGACTCGTTAGTATTGAAACGCTTTAACAGCTGAACATTTAATTTAGACTTTTCTGCTTTCATTCATAAAATTCAACGAAAAATAAAATAAAACAAAAAATGTTACTACTTCGAATGGCAGCAATCACCACCATAACTCTCTATATAAAAGTGTATCAAATAAATTCATTTAACCGTTCGCAGAGAGAGTAATAAAAAAGGCAAAAATGTAACTTTTGTTTACTTTCCGTGATATTAAAATTTATAACACAAAATTGACTTCTAGTAAAGTTAGAAATTTTGTTTGCATAATCTTTTCATTAGAATATGTGAAATAAGAAAGTTCAGTACCATAAAGAAAGCTTAAGGAATTCGTCTGGTTTCTATTTTTACAGTCCGATTACTCTGACTGAAAGGTTTTTTTTTAAACGAAACGTAACGTATTCTTTCCTATACGGTATATATTTTCAATTTAAATTTCATTAAAATTAACTTTACCTTCTCTGACGCAAGCCATTTGCATTGTACGAACACACCCACACGGTTCCTACTACATTCGAGAATTTTTTAAAAATCACTTTTGTGAATATGAACAAAATTAGAATGTACGTTTTGGAACATGTAAATTTTTAGCACCATATTTTAAATTTCTCCTTTTTTATCTAAATGTACATTTAAATGGAACGTATTACAATAGTTACAATTTTTAAAATTCACGAAACGAGATTTGCATTCTTAAATGCTTTTACTTTATTTTTGTTCCTTCTTTTTTTATGGAGTAAAAGAAATGTACATTTCGATTCAAAAAAACTTCTAATTTTGAAAGTAAATCGTAGAGCAGTAATAACAAACAATCTTTCTTGTATTGCACAAAACCAGCTCTGTCAATTAAACTAAATAAAACTAAAATTGAATAATGTCTTAGCTTTTAAGCTCATAATAGGTATATCTTGTAAAACTAAAAATTCAAAGTGTATTGAATAACATCCACAGCACTTGTAATAAAAACATGCCATGTAAAAATCTTAACAAATTTTTCTTAAGTACTGTTTAAGTAACAAGTTCTTGAACAAAACCATTAATATTGTAAATTAAGCTAAATTATGGTAATAATGGTTACAAGTCGTCGAAAGCGGTCAACTGTCTGGAGTCATTCTCTTCTTCAATCATTAGTCGGTGAATGTAAAAGGTTAAATAAACCATGAGCATAAGACCACAGAACAACGATATTGATGATAGCGATGGAAGACACACACAAATTAGACAGCACAAAATCAATCGTCAAATTTGGTACGTACTTATAGAATGAGTTTGTATGGTCGCTATAATCTGGATCTAGGAACCGAGACGGCGTCTAGTTGAGTTTGGGTATGATACTGTGCAGTTCTGGACGGCTGGACAGGGGTGGACTACATACTACAACAGAACTAGGTTCACTTCAAGACGCTTCCATGGCAAACCTTCTGCGGCAGCGATATGTTGCTGTTGCGACGACGAAAGCAAACTGGATGTTAAGGCAGCTTACAAACCGGGCCCAAATCTTCAGTCAGTGAGCCGAACTTGCTCGAACGGTGGTGAATGATAGATAAGTAAATAAAATGAGATGAGCTCCAACCAAAGTTCTTGCCCGCCCGCACAAAACAGGACACTAAACCAAAACGTCCTCCGAAGGTGGAGTAGTAAGCAGGAAGTAGCAGGAAGTGAAAGAATTTTTGTAAGATGTAGAGGAACCGTAACCAAAACAAACCCGATAGAACGTAAATAACGTTGGTGCATCAACAAAAGACAACAATTATGAAAGATATCAAATAGAAAAAGCCTAAGATGCTAAAGGAAGAAGTATGAGCATGAACAAAAGGTCAGAAGCTATAATTAAAAGGCAAATAACAGGAAGAAACAAGGAAGATTGAAGAACAAAACACTAGAAAAAATGAACTGTTGACAACATAATCGTTAACTGCAAAACGCCTGATACGATGAGTGTCACTAACTTAAGAAAAATCTGCTTGCCGCACCGTTTTGGATTCTAGAATCTAATCTAAATTGTTTTCTTAAATCAATCATTCCATTAAATGTATAGTATGATAAGTTCCCAACAAGCTTAAATCAAGATGTTCTTTTGTTCAGAATTATTAGTATATACAACCATTTTGATCAAATAAATCATTTAAGCGTTCCCAAAAGAAATAATCCAGAGGCACAAGTCAATTAATCAATCTATTTTTTCTAATTCACCTATATGTTGCGTTCAATCCAGGTTCTCTCTGAGGTTTATACTAAGATTCACTGGCGCTCCATCATGCATGAAATATACGTCGTTGTGAATAAACAATAAAACCTCATCACTTAGTGCTAATAGTCCTTGTCCTAAAAACTGTCTATAGTTTTAATCGGCAAGGCAATGTTAATCTTTTACATTCTCAGAAACTTTTTGTTGGTGTCGAGGTTAAGTGATAACGTGTAGGTTTTTTTGCTAAATGGTGATTAGTATGTATCTTATAAACATAGACTCTAACAAAGAAACCAGGTTGTAGACAATTCTGCAAAACCATTGAGCAAACTGGAGACATCAAGGATAATCAATTACCAAAAGTGATAATACTTATGGACACAGCAGTTGTTTACGCAAAACTTTTAGCACTGATTGATGTGGTACACCAATATGAGCTACAACCTTTGTGCTAATACTTGTTTTGGGATCTTGTAATATTTAGGATTTGTACATTTTTTAAACTCAACAATCAACAGTGAATAACCAGTGTCTCGACGTCGTTGATAAATACTGCCCAAAGTATTCTCAGCAACATATTTATTGTTTTATTTCTAGCCATTCTGAAAGGAAGCATCAAGACTCCTTCTGAGCTTCTTCAGGAGGACAGACGTAACGTTGCTGGGTTTTGGTGCACCAAGCAAGGAATTGGCATATGGTGCATTGTGGGTTTTGTTGGGGCCCGTGGTGTTAAAGGGTAGGTTTTACGTAGACTCAGTGGCAGGCGCAATACATATTGGCTCTGGCGTATTATTATCATTATAATAAGTTCACTGCTGGTTGTTAGTTGCGTTATTTGGTTGACGGCACAAAATCTTTTTGTAATCCTCTATTGAGGTACATAAACGAAAGAATAATATGTAATTAAATTTATACGTTTTTCATTTATGTAACGTTTTTTTTCATTTTCTGTAAACGATTACAAAAACTTTTGTTCAATATACGTGCATTGTCACTTTTCAGGTGCTTAGTCTTTTATGCAGCACTCTACCTGCTCCTCATGCTTTAGATTTTTGCCTCACGTCTGAAATCTAGCGGGACAACTCACTTGCATCGAAATATACTATTTCGGGACCTCACGCAAGAACTTGTGAAGCAACAAGTATACGTTCATAAAATTATCATCGAATAGGAGAATTCTGTTGTGTGGAAGTCTTTTTAAGAAAATTATATAAGTCTTTGAGAAATGAAAACTCTAATTATGTTAGTTTGCTAGATTTTTGAGTATTTTCTTCGTAAGAAGATGCACATGACTGTGCTCAATACGACGTGCTGATTCCATTTGTAATGCAATACAAATGGGTCATTTCATTTAATTTTTTTTTGTTGTAATCTTCGTTATACGATTGATCTTTGACTTACCTTGGGGGCAGTGTGGTCTGTATTATGTACAGTACTGACAACATCACAGCCACAGAAGATTGATGATAAGAAAGAAAACATGCTGACTTCTATGTTGAATGTTGAAGAAATTGGCAAGGTTTAAGGCAACATTAATAAAATATTCTGAGGCTACAATAATGCATGCAAAAAGTACTTACTCATTAAACTTCATCTTACGGATGTTCATAATGAGACCATTTGGTTTGATCTAAATAGTAACAAGATCAGACTTTTTACATAATTGTCGTGCCAGACTATTTTGGAAATTACTTTTTCTTTTACTTGCAGTATTTCAATTACTTACATGTAATGGTACTAATTTTAAAAGGATTTTGCAAGAATATTGACAACTGTATGTTTTTAGGGTTTATATTAATAAAAGAATAGTGACCTATAAAGTCTCTCTAATTGATTTGATTAATTTTACAGATGTTTAATTTTTATCTCACGCATCCATTCAGAAATGCGAATTTACTTTCTCAAAATCGATTTAAAAGAAAATTTCCATTCCAGATTCTATATAGTTCTGCACTCGATCATTTAAATAATTCAAAAGATTTCAATCAGTTTCCTAGAGAAAGAAATCTTCTAGACGTCCGTGCAATCAATTATTCGTTAAAATTCATGATGCGTAGGTAAAAATTGAAGTCCGAGATCAGACTAACTTATTGAGGGATAAATCATTTTTGTACCCGAGACGAACACAAGAATATTAAAATGATATTTATAGGATTTTTTCTTCAATAATGATTTTTTACTTTTCATAAATTTAGGTTACTACGTACAATTCTTATAATAATAAATTTTAGTTGAATGAAAAAAGTGACATCTATAAAAAAACATCCGAGTCTTTAGGTGATTTAGGAGATTGTTAACATCGTATATTACAAGAAACCAACGTGGACAAAGGAAGCGTAAACATAAATTTCCATTGTTTAGAAATCTTTTAGAGGTTAAGTTTAATAAAATACTCGTTTACGTTTTTAAACAATTGCAATTGGCTTTAAATCACTTCAAACCCATTATTTGCATTCGTTAATTAGTATTTGTAAGTAAATCGATCCTATATAATACTTTTTTCGCTTATTTTACATACCCATTTTTGAAATAGAGTCAGAAGTATTTCAACAACTTTTCGCTCATGTTGCATTAATTACTGAAGCTGCATATTCCATATTAAATAAAAACCAGTAGCAAAAAGTTTGAATTTCCTAGATAGTAGGCGACCTAGTATTCAACATAATTCAAAGTTTTAGAGTTAATAATTAAACACGTTATAATTAGAACTGTTACGTTTAACCCTTTTAATCTCTAATGAAATGAGTCTTAAATCTTTAAACAGCTCAGAAATAGAACTTGCGAAGTAGTATCGCGTTATATCGATAATATAGGTCGTGCTTACCCTTATAAAATGTATTTTCTTGCATACAATTAGAACCTACAATGAGTGGTGTGTATTAGCTTTTAGTTACTATTTGATTCTTAAATTTCTGCATAATTTGAAAAATTTAATTAACTTGGAGTAAACTTGTACTTAGGTAAAAAGTTATCTGGTATTATATTCCAGAAGTACAAGTTATAATTAATACAGAATTTCCTACATAAAGATCATGTCGGGACTTTTTATAATAAAAGAACTAGAACTAGAGCGTTTTATCAATCTCACCCTTGTCTACAAGAAACCGAGAAAAATTATAGTTGAAATCAACAGCAAGTTGAAAGTAATGGTCTATTAAGATATACAGGGTGTTGCATTAAAATTAAAAAAGGGTGTCAGTTTCTACAAAGCCGGAAGTCCAACACATATGTGGATAACGGAATTTGGCAACAAATCCTGATTATTTTTTATAGTAAGCATTCTCTTCATATCTTTTTAAACCACCGAGATATCCGTTTGGTTCACCTTATCTACTACACCCTGCATACATAAAAATCAGTCGCTAGTGCTATTGGCTGTGTCTTACTGTAAGAATAAATAAATAAATATTTATAGTAGGTGGAAGACAGCACTGCTTTTAATGTTCTAGGCTATCTATATCATTCAATTTTTTATAAGGTTAGAGAGTTCTGAAAAAGGGAAACAGAAGATTCTCTAATTAAAACAAAAAAAGGCATGGTTGTATAGCTGAATATCAAGAACTGCAAGCGCCCAGTTTTTCAATTGTTTATTAGTTCTCACTATGTATTTATTATCATGGATACACTTATGCCAACAGTTGTATTCATAATAACAATCTAGTACTAATTAATGCCAATCAACGATTGAAAACGATTGTCTGATCAAAATCAGGCAAGTACCGTTTTTATCAAACACCAAATCAGATCATACAATCCAAGGCTCTAGTTTTGTTTCTCCCAGAGATTGTTCAGGTACTTCCAATTTTTTGCAAATATGTCTTTTTGGAAAAGATGCAAGATTTTACAACCAGAACGATCTTAAAGAATTGCTTAGTATATGATAGCATCTTTGTATTGTAGTCAGTCTTAGATAAAACAACAGTGTCATAAAGGCAAGGAAAAACTTTCCTATCTGTTCCTAAGACCCAAAAGTTGATTATGTACATGAAACGTCAAGGTATTTGCTGTGGGACTTTCACATCAGCTTTTATTCAAGAACCACAACCAGTTAATTAAAGGCACAATCCTTATCGCTTTTGGCCTTTAATAAAACCAGCTGAAACTTATTGACTCACTCATCAAGTCGAATGTTAGATGGATTACCACAGATCGGGAATTTTGGTTATTGATAGTGGTAGAAAAGTGACTTCCGGATACTGTCTATTTTCTTTCCTTTTTTGCCAGATAACGTATATTTTAAAAATAGCAGATCAGTGACATTCAAATGATCAGGCACCACCTGTCTACTGTTGGAACTTTGGGTGTTGATAGTGGTGATGTATCAAGCTATTTAGGCATCATCGATTGTCTTGATCTGTTGGTAGTGATAGGACAAAGCTTTCAAACAATCCGGGTACCAATGTTTGTTATTTGCTTCCAAAAGATAGATAAGGGCCCTTTCTATGTGATTCTTAGGCTTTCGCCAGTTGAATCATGAACTAAGCACATCCCGTCTGTCTGTATGTGTGATGAAATCCACTGTATCATATATAACTCGCTTAAACGAATTTAAAATAAGAAAGTTAAACATTTATTCATTGGAAAAACATTCAAGCATAGGGCGTCTACAGTTAATAACTGAGCTTGGCTTGTCAAAAATTTACACAATAACGTACATTAACAATAATCGAGATTTTAGGCCTTTTCTTCAATTACCCTGCTTGAGGAAGATTTTTTTACTTGTTTGTTTGAAAACTTTAGTCAAAACTTAAAATCAAATTCCAGAAAAGTGGAATTGAACATTCTTTTTTGCCGTTTCCACTGATGCAATCAGGAATACAAAACAAACATTTTGCTCCATTTCTTTCGTTGATTATATCTAGTTCTCATCCTTTTGCTAAAGTTCCTACTCGTCTAACTCTTATTTAAATAGGATTTTCCAAACTCTATTTTCACTCATTTTGTATGCACGACCAAACCTTAAAGTTTTTTTTTCTTTGACAGTTATAATAATGTTTTGGTTTTTCCATTTCAACAAATAAGACTAAATCTACTCAAGATTTCTTATGGATTTTTAGACTCAACATATAACGAAGCTACACAAGTAAAATTGCGCAGCTATAGAACCAATGTGAGTGTTGCAGGATAAAATGGTAGCAAGTATTCCCTATAACATTTGTGTGGCTTTTGCTGTAAAGTAGATAAACCTATAATTTTACAGACCTACGTGATCTACTTCCTGATCAGAAGAGAATACATAAATATCAAAAAATTATTTTGTCAAGATTAATGCCCAAAAACGTTGTTCTTGCATGAAGCTGTGTCTTGAAAATAAGATCCAAGCAATAAAGATGTGTTTCACTATTTTCTACTTACGCCAATTATTCTCTAATGTAGTGGAGAAGTCGGTGTTACATGTTATGACATTTTCTTGTAATGAGTTTTTAAAGAAAAGAAGAATTTTTAAAACTCTAAAACAAATGAATAAAAAAAACTAACAAACCGAAAAGTACTAAGTTCAGTGTTACCTTTATATGTAATTGAGATTCTATTTTTATTGCCTGTCTTTGTTGAATTCATAATTATTTTCTCCTATTTGAGCATAATTCTATTGTTAAGATTTACGTTACGTGGCAGGACCAAAAAGGACAATTATTCTAACATTACAGATAATGTTAATTATTGTCATAACAAAGCCTAGATTACCCTTAATGCTTGAATGTCTCTTTAGTTAATACGTCTCTAATTTGCTAAATTAATTAGCAATGTTGAAATGTATTCTACCGGAATAGGAGGTTTCTTGTATGAACAATACCTACAATTGAATAGACCAAAAGACTTTATTTAATTAAATTATGTTCAGTTACTATTGTTTTACATAATTCTTAGATATTATTTACTTGCATTAGTTTAACAAATTATCACTATCTTCATACTCTAGAACAAAAGAAAAAATAAATTAAGTTGAAGGGAAAGAACAGAACTGGGAATACAAAGAGACTTTAAGACTTAGTATTAACAAAAAAGACAACACTCATCAATTGAATGACAAGCTTGGATTAAATATCTATCACAGCAAAATCTTAGAGATTTGTATTTCTCTAAGCTTGCATGCGCCAAAAAAAACGAACCATTACAGAAAATCAACGTGGATGCTTATTGAAAGACCTTTAGTAATTTTAGCTCAAAAATTTTAAATGTCCATAGTATACCAACAAACTAGACAGCAATAATGCTCTGCTTGTCAAGCAAAATTTTTATCATAGCTACTTTTTTTAAAGAGACAAATGTTAACTATGTTTTTCCAATTGTTTGACTTTATCTCTAATAATTAGTGGTAATAGCTAGCAAATTTTAAATCAATCTGATAATAAGAATATATGGATGAAGAGTGGAACACACTGTACATTATAAAAACACACATTTTCCTAGTTTTTGTTACATTGATTACTTTAAGTTTTCCATTTTCATTACTAAAAGAAACATCAAAAGGTTGCCATGAAGCACATTTTTTTTGTATTTCTTTTAATGTTTGAATAAACAACAAAATTTCCAGAACTTTTTGTATTTATGCGCAATCCACAAATAAATCTGGAAGTAAATACTCTCTAACTCTCGAACTGTCGTCTTTCATCTTTTAACAGTTTATTTTTGCTTGCGTTCCGATTTCAATTCATCAATCTATATAAAAAAGGCTTTATTTTCTAACTTCATCCAAATAATAGTGTTCACCGCAAGAAGCTTAATACTTTAGCAATGACTTTCTTTTAGAAAAATGTTTGCGTAAATTCTCAACATTCTTCTACTCTACCCTTCTCTTTCAAAAGGTATGTTTTATGTTTACCTGGTGGTGTAACACATCGTTTAGGTAACTTGGCGATGAATAATAGAAAAGTTCTAGGCCTACTACGTTACATAAGAACCACCATTTATCTAATACAGTATTAAAATATATTTCCCTCTTCCAACCCTTCCTTAAAGTAGTACTTATCTACACTAATAATGAAATATTCGTGATATGAGCGTGTTTTACTGTTGAAATATTGTTAGGGCTCTACATATAATTTTATGTAAATAAATTACATGTTTTTTATTTGGTACTTTTTGCAGGGTAAAATTTTTATTTACACTTCTGATTACTTTATTTGTGAGAAAGTTATTAATTATTGTTGGAGATTAAAAGATGATTTTTACAACCCTGCGCTATTCTGGTTTGATAATCTCCAAAAAATAACCTCTTTATGTTCTATACTAGAAATGTAAAGTATATACCACCTAAAAATTGCAATAATAATAATAATGACAATCTAACATGACTACAAACAGCAACATTACAGCAACAACCCTCTAGCTATAGAGATAACGGTAGTACCAATATCCTTATATGTGAAAACTTGTTGCGTTTTTGTAATACCGATCCCATAAAGTTTTCTTTAATGGCACAATAAAGCTTTAACTTGATAACTGTTTGCCCTTTTTTTACTTGTCTTAGAAAAAAATTAAGTTTTAGATCGTGTCCAAAAAAAAACCTTATTTTCTGGAGATACATAATATTGGTTTCGTGTAATTAGTTTCATCAAAATCAGTTAGAAAATCTGGATGGATGAATTTAGAATTAAATAGTGTAGAAAGTTAATAACTATGAGTTAGTAAATCATTAAGAAAAAATCTAAAGCCAATGAACAAAACAAGTTTGTTATGGGTCGGCAAAATTAATTTTCCATTTTCACTATTCTAGCAACGCAAGAGTCGTACATCAATCATTCCACAAGCAGCTACAAATAGTACTTAAGGAAATTTTTTTAATTTAAAACCAATTTATTGATAAAGACGTGATAAAATATGATGTCTACTCGTCTCATCAGAGATGACAATTTTAACATAGCAATGCAGATTCCTTTACTAAAAAAAATTATTATGCTAACGGAATTCGTATGGTGGCTACCACCTTGATATTGAGTTTCATAGTAGAGTCAGTTTTCCTACTGTGTAAAATGAGTATTTTGGTGTTAAGATCATAATAGTATCGTATGTTTACCATTTAGATATTGAGATTAATGATAGAAGTGAAATGAATCAGATGGATGTTTTAGTGTTAGGACCTGGTAACTAGGCCTTTCTTCCCTGGAAACTAGTCACGGCATTTGTGTTTTGAGGACCACTTTGGTATTGAGTTCCATATGGAGTCATTATCTCTACTGAAATGTGTAGGGCAAATATTTCGATGCTAGGACTTGATGTTATAATTGCATCACTGTCGCCTTTAGTGAAATCTTTAGTCGAAACTGTGCGTGATGAGCTACTAAAATGTAAGTAACAGTTCAATTCAATTACTTCTTCTATTAACATTTTTAAGATTTTTTGCCCTGCATTTGTAAACATAAGAAAAGATTTCATGTTTTTATTTTTATTTACTTAGTCGCTGATCCTTCTGCCGTCGGGTGTAGGGTGATGACAGACTGCCTTTTACTGGAAGCTGTGAACTAAGTCAATCACCGCATTCACATTTAGAGAGTCTCGAATAGTTTGGTTGAGGATCCTGTCTCTTATAGTTCTGCCCACAACTTGTCGTAAGAACCTCATTTTTTGAATCTGGAGTCTGATATTGTGTTTAGATCAGAATTAATGGATTAAAATTGGAACAAATGTTGACTTGTACACAGACATTTTTGTTCGCTCCGATACTTCACGCTTAAGCAGGAACTTTGAGTTAACCGAATAGAACATTCTTCCTGCTGCTTCATTTCGAGGATTTATTTCGTGGTTTATTTTTCCATCACTTGTTACATCAGCTCCAAGGTATTTGAAGGCTATGACTTGCTTTAAATCCTGATCGCAGGCCATGATTCTGAGTGACCTGTCGCCTCGACACAACCATTGTCTTGGACTTGAACGCACTAAGTTTCATGTTCTTGCTGTTCAGATAACGTATCACACATTTAAGATTGCACTGGAGTTTGTCGCTTAAATCTGCAAACAGGACTATATCGTCGGCGTAAAGCAAAACATTTATATTCCTTGCTCTTAATCTCCAGTTTCCAACGAAGTATCTACGTAAGCGTTTGCAGCTTTTTAGAATATCATCCATTAGAATTATATACAAAATAATATCTCCTTCTCGAACTCCTTCAGTATAGAACTCAGAACTCAGAAGTACAGTTTCCGGCCACAGTTCGGCCCACGGCACTCTATCAACGTTTTTTCCAGGTCAATAAAGCAAGCGTGACGTTCCTTGTCCATTTCATTTATTTGTCTAAATGTAAAAATCAGGTCTTGCATGCTTCTGGCTGGACGAGATCCAGCCTGCGCTTCGTGCAGTTAATGTTCTAACCGCGATATTAAACGGGATTTCAGTGTTCTGCTGTAGATTTTACCAAGTATACTTAGGAGAGAGATTCCGCGATGATTCGACATTCCCTGTTGCCTCCTTTCTCAGAAAGAAACACTATAACAGATATTTTTCAGTCTTTAGGGATTTGGCATGTGCTTCATGCGTGTCTCAATACTCTCAGAAACATGTCTTCACCAGTTTGGCCTATATTCTTGATCATTTCCGGTGCTGTTTTGTCGAATCCTGCAACCTTGTCCAACTTAGTTTTACAGATATTATTCCTCATTTTTTCTTCTGTAATTTTCGGTTGAACATGCTCCTCTTGTTCCTGTTCACTAACTGTGATTTGTACTGGGTCCGTCGGAGATGCATCGTATTTTTCGTTCAGCAGATTGGAGAAATATTTCTTCCATAGCTTGATTACGTCTTCCTTTTTAGTGAGTAAATTTCCATTCTTATCTTTTTGAAACCTTTGCGGACATATCTTTTTGTTTTCCTTCTTCATATTTTTAATAATTTTATAGAACAGCTTTTGATTTTCTTTAACACTCTTTTCTATAAAATTTTAAATTCCTCCCAAGCTTTCTTTCTCGCTTCTCTTATCACTGCTTTAACCTTTCCTCTTTACTGAGTGTAGCGCTCATATGCTGGTCTTTTTCCACTATGCTTTTTACATTTTAATTTCCGCCTTTACTTCTTCATTTTACCAGTTGAGCAGTATTCAGAAACGTTATTTGTAATTTAAAGGTTACTCACCAAATAACTTTAATGCTTATTGGAAACAAATCGGCTAATGATGACTCATCTCATTATGGGCCAAGGTGTCAGATAGTTTTAAAAGTAAATTGAGATCTAGCAATACTATGATAAACCACAAGTCTGTTATTTAAATTATAACTTAAACACAACCAAAACACTATCGATAATTAATAATTTGTTGGATGCCAGAGCCTTTTTGTTTAAATTGGAAGAGAAACTCAAAATTTCAAAACAGACGTGGTGTTTATCAATACAATATAAAACACAAAAAAATGATATACAGTTTTATTTAGTCAATATGTTTATCGCATTAACACAACACAAAACAAATAAAAAGGGAAGGCCACTCTTCAACACGGGTAAAAAACCTTTTAAATTTTAAATAATCCTCACTAAATAGAGATGACGTCACCCTAGTTTAATTAACAACTAGGTTAACAAACAAATAAACAGCAATGATAGCAACTTAGTTATCTATAAACAAATAGATTTTTATAATTTGAAATATATTTAAATCATTGAATAAATGGATATCATCGATAGCAACTAATTGTCAATAAACAAATGGATATCCACAATATTAAATATTCTTTAATCGTTAAAGCAAGTAGATTTTAACAATGACCACTAATTTATCAAAAAAACAATATATGTCACAACATCGCAGCATTACAGCAAAAGTCTCACCTTATCGTATGGACAAATTTTAAGAAACAAAATGAACGTTAAAACAAAACGCAGCTTAACTCACAGATATGTATGTACTTCCTGGTTTTATCACATTCCTCTGAGGATCTACATTTGATGCGGTTTAATAAATTTTTGATCGTTGATCCAGTACATGGTATACACCTTTGTGAGGTTATGTACGATATTACCTCTGTTGAATTCCTAGCTCAGATTAATAGGAAATTCAAATTATTTTTGAATTTCTATGATACGCAACAGGATTTTTACTTGAAGCCACTTCGAGAACCATTTGTGGACCCAAACAAAAATCCTCGTTTTTTGCAGGCCCAAAGGCTAGAAAGAAATTCACAACACAGGAACAAACTAGCTAGCACAATATTTATTCAGACTTTACTGAAAAAAATCTAATTTTTATCGCAAAATTATAACCAACCATATGACAACCAACCTGTTGATTGTGCAACTTCTTTCACAATGCCTTACTCTCAGATCAAAACGGAAGGACCACGCCTATAACGAATCTCCGCCCTTTCGCCAAATTTCAAAATGTGAACTCACAAAAATTAAACTGAAGAGAAAACCAATGGCCTAAGATTAATATTTTGCTGTTTTATCAACCACATCTAAAAGTTTTATACGGGAGAATAAAAAATATTCAAAAAAATGTTAAAATCAAACTGTGCAAGGAAATTTCATTAGGGGATTCCCCCAAAGACAATAAAATTTGCATTTTCCTACAAACGATGATTTTAAATATAGAATTGCTAATTCAATTTAATCAATGAACAAATCAAATCTTGAATTTAACAAAAAATTATGGAAATTTAGTTATGTTTTATGACACTCTCGTGCCAACTTAAAATAATGAAATTTTGGCGAGATTTTAAAAAATTTAAATAATTTTATGACGACGAGTAACGAACCGTTACACCAGCGAGTAGTTTTCTGTCCAGCTCGTTCATATCTCACTGTTCCACAAACATCTTTTGCGGCTTTCAGCAGTATTTGCTTGAAATTATTCCAGGTCACTTCCAGGCAGCATTCCTCTTTCCGGCCTTGAATATTTGCCGCTTTTTCCTGTATTTTGACTTGACATAGTTCTGGTTCTTCTAGGCTTTTAAGTTTCCAAACTTTTATTTTCTCAACCACTTTTGCTTTCTTTTTCTTTTTTTGATTTTGCATGGGTTGGATTGCTTTGTTTACCACTAAAAGGTAGTGATTGCTTCCAAACTCAGGATCACTTTTGATCCTAATGTCTTTAATTTTTGGCAGGTCCTGCGATTTTACTAGGATATAATCGATAATGAATTTTTCTTCTCTTGAGACTACTTCTCTAATGATTTTGTGGGGAAACATTACCATTACCGTTTCTTTCAGATTCACCAAATCGTCCCAGGACTTTATGAAAGCCTTCAACGTCGTATTTATTTTTACAAAACTAAATTATGATTATTTTTATTCTCAAACAACAATAATAAGATTTCATTCGTATGATTGGAAATTAATGCTGAACAAAGTTTTTGTGGGCTTGCTATTATATTTATTATCATAATTTACTAAGAGTCGTGAAACGGTAAAGCAAAGTGGAATTCTCCCTTATTACGGTTTTTGCTTGTAATGTTAACCTAAAAAAATTAATGTTTACAACTAAACCTAAATCGAATCTTAGAAAGATAAGCTCCTTTGGGAAGGTAGTTGAAAGAGTTTTTTTGTTTTGTTCTTCTTATAGGAAATGGAATTAATGTGAATTCTTTTCTTGTATCCATTAGCGCTATGTATTTAAGATTAAGTTCTCCCGCAAACTGTTTTTTCGGTAGCACTAACCGCTTAAGCAAGGTACCCGACGAATGTTTATTTCCTATTCGGTTCACGGTTCACGCACGCAGTAGCGCTTGTGATATTACAAGCAACAAAAAATATTTCACCCTAAATATTACTGCTATAAACAACAAATGTTGTTAAAGGGATTTATTGTCAAATAACAAAAATTTAATTCTACAATTCCTTTAAATAGGTTTTTGAAAATCAACATTTTGATAAAACGTTACAACTCAAAAGGTTAAACTTTGTATTAAAAAGATACAGCACCAACTCTTCTTGTTAAAATCTAGCGCAATTAACCTTAAAAACGGTAACGTTTAACGTTATTAGAAACAGCTTTTGTAGCGAGGAAGCTCTGCTCTTATTAACAGTGATAATATTTGTACACCTTAATTACAGTTACGCTCAAGTATTCCTGTTTCAAAACGTGTCTGGAATATTTTCATTCCGTCCTGTAATGAAAATGGTGTGTTATAACACTTTTCTATAGGTTTATTAAATCGTGAGGTATTTACGTATGCGCTATAATTGCAAAAATTTTAATTAATAAAACACCAGCGAGTCATAAGTCTGAAATACATGTTAACACTACTAGATCCTTAATAATAACATAATAATCCTTCAAGTTGATTGTAAAGCTTATTCTTTAAATATTTGTTAGTTCAAAAGAAGAAAAACTTATCTCTAAGGAAAAAAGAAGCTGGGTATGTTACGGCTGATCAACCGTAGCGGAAAAGGGTTTTGTCAGGATGACTGACTTTCAAATGGCAACCACTAAGTAATTAGCTTCGTGGTTGATATCGAAAGGATATTTATAGATTTTGAAAGCTTTCCGGATTCTTCTCACAAGGATGAGGATAAGGCTTCTTAAGAGAATCTTATAGTTATATTTAGTAACTACAAAAGAGGCTAACACACGTGATGCCTCGCAGAACTACTATACCAGTCTTTCCAGTACGGATACACAAAATCATAGAAAGGTTTTTAAACGATATCGTTAGAAAATTATCCTTACGGGAAAGCAAGAGTTGGAGATCTTATTGATAAACTTAAAAGCGGTTTTGATGTGATATTTACAGAGGATCTTTTTAACAGAGTTTATTTTGAAAATATTAAACTTGAATGAGATCTAGATAAATACGCATTTTACGACATTAGTACCTATACTGTCGTTTTTCTGTAACTATTCTCGTGATATTTGAATATGGATTAGCACAAATTAAATGGAATCAGGTGAAAAATCAAAAAAAGCGAAAATATTGTGAACGGTTTTTCTACCAGATTACAGTTAGGACCTATTAGTATGTAGACTGGAGGAGTTTTTAGTAATAAATTTTTGATTTGGAACTTTTAGTAGAAAGTCAACTTCTAAGCTCATATGCTGTTTTCAATAAGTTCACACACGTAACATATATAGTTATGTACTATCTAGGGAGAGAAAAATAAATCATATTATGCTTTTTATATTTCCCTTCTCTCTTTTCTTTTTACTCTCCCTGTATGTTCTGCATCTGATTAGGTCATTTGACTTATGATTCATTTATGAGCTGTATTTGAGTGTACAAATTATTAAGGATTACTTTATCAAACCATCTGTCTCTGTTCCTACAACTATTGCCATTCTCTAATAATTCTATTCCTAAATAATGATTTTACCTCTTTTATTTTAAATTAAATCTCTTCAGTTCAATTTTGCGATCAATTTTGCATCATTTCTGAAACTATCTTTCATTTTAAGTAGGTGTTTATTTCAATTTAGACCCGATTGCAAGTTTATGTACTGTCCTTCCTTCTATTTCTAAAGGTCTTATCCTTTGTTTAATTAATTAATCTTTGAAAAAGCTCATTTGATTTTTTTTCAGATGTTTCTTGCTTTTGGCATCTGTCACTTATTTTTTAAAGGTGCATTCGCTTAACATATAATTTATTTGGTTTAACGATTTACTATCTAAACTTTCCCAGCTACCCTTACAAATCTCCTTCTTGAAAAAGCGAATGATTATGTTCCTCTCTGTCGAAAACTTTTGGCCATTCTTATTTGTTTCGTTCTTTTACTGAAATTGCGAATCGTAGATTTGTTTCGCGCTTTTTGAAATCTTATAGTAACTATAATTACTGGTCGTTGTAATACATATTTAGAACTCATAATGCACACTTTTTTTGCAATATCTGCCAGAAAGAAACCTATGTTCAGCAGCTACAAGCCCAAACATTGAAACTGAAATAGTCGCCGCAGGGGAAGCACAGTGGACTGTTTTTCCATGCATAGATCCAGTTACCTAAAAGTATTTTATACACCTATGGGTATGGTGAGCCTGAAACGTGCACTAATTTAGTGTTGAATTATAATCAAGTATATCCGTAGCACCACCTAAACCTTAAAAAGAAGAAACACACGTCGATGGTTCACTACAGGCAAACTATCGGCATTCCCTTTCAAATTTAGATTTAAGAAAGAAAGCCTAAAAATGGAGTGAACAAATTAAGTTCGATATGGGCTAGACTAAAGCTTTTGAGTTGTGCACGAGTCGCAAAAGTATTATTTAAAACATTTTGTGATATTTCTTTTTAATTATATTTAAAAAATTTGTTTATTCTAGATGTTGTTTATTTCTTTTTTCCAACGTGGGAAAATGTAATAATGGCTGCTACATAAATACCTTTAAAAATAATTTTAATTTTGTCATATTAATGTAATGAATGCTAGTGAAAAATCATATAAAAATAATCTTCTCTTTGTGACTATATTTTAAGCTAATTTGGAAAGACTAACCTAACTACTGTCGGAAAGATGAGAAATAAATCAAAATACAGAAGAGCAATTTAATGAACCATTTAACTATATATACACATTTTCACAGAACAGTTTAGTACATCGCAGCTACTCTACACGTGTTACAAGCTGCTACTTCGAGTGTGAGCAATCTCGAACGCAATGAAACGCATTATACTGGTCGATTTTCTCCAGGAATTTTGTACATAGAGTTTGTAGAAAAAACTTGTAGGACTAATTTATCGACGTTTTAAGTTTTAGATTTAACTGGAAAAGACCTTAGATAATTTCATCATCATTATTTTT
>VTPC01004024.1:12146-98890 GCA_011009095.1 Ignelater luminosus
AAGCCATCAAAATAATAACGACGGATAGCAACCTCGAGGATCCATTAGGTCCTGTTTTCTCCTTTTCTAGCAGATAGCCGATTTTAAAAACTATGTTAAAGAAAATCTTGATCTCTTGAATCAAAACTTGTAAAGACGTGACTTTAGCTTTTGCTGTCTTTGAAGAAAACGTTAAGAATTTTCAAAATTAGATTGAACTATTAAAATGCGTATTTGATATTTCAAACTCAATAATTTTACATCTATATGTCAGAGTAGAATGTATCTAGATTGACAGTACTTTCTGACTTCCAATTTTATTTGAAATGGAACAGTATTCATATTGAGTTTTCTATCATATTCAGTTATGGGCAGGAATCCAAATGAACCGTCAGAACTGAGAATGGAAATTATAGAGCAAAAGATGTCAAACCCAAGCTTCAGAAGAGAAAGAATTGATTCAAAATAGAAAATCAAATTTTGACATGTGTTTGTTTTAAATCCAAAATGGTGGAATTTCTCCACATGAAATTTTTTGGGACTTTGCAGGATGTCTTTCTGGTGACTTTCTAGTATGACTACGAAATTTTAGTTTGCAATTTGAAATTTCTAACTATGAACAGATTTGATGGTAAAGATTCTTTTGAACAATTGGATTACATAAACATGTTCTCTTTCTTTTATTCGCTAGAAATAATGTTTGAATGCGTAATTGTTATTCTAGATTGATTACATTGCATTTACATGCTGAGGAATTTAGGCGCCTTTAGAAAGTTTGATCTTTACCATTATTTACTTTGTTTTCATTCTGTAATGCCTTAGAACTCCACCCTTTTTGGCAAGTTACAAAGCTACTTTCACGCTAATGATTAGGACTTCTCTTTTTGTCATTTCTTATTTTTACATTAGTTGTGTTATTTGCTACTGTATAATAAGTAAGTAAATTCAAGTATCTTCCGTACTTGAGTATAACCTTTTTGGTGATGCACACAAGGAATAATTTAGAAAGAGCGACTATATCCCGGAACAAGTATCAAAATGCAGTAAAGGTTCAAATTACCATGTACTAGAAGTTTAGAACCAACTTGACATTTTGACTAACATAATTTTGTTTTTATTATAAATATCATAAGTATTCAACAAATGAAGAATTTGAAGACTTCTGATGTTTTTGCATTTATAGTATAATGTTTAATCCTTCTTTTTATTTATTACTTTGCATGACTCTTTTATTTTCTAAATTTACCTACACTTTATACTATACCTGTTAGTAAAAACATTTATTAATCTAATTAATTAAAAAAAATGTATCAAGGTAGTGTCAACTTGTACCAAGTACCTACCTACTGTTGTTCGCAGTATTGGTATGAGTTAGACGCGATGCTGTTCCTTTCAAAACAGGCGTACAATTACTGAATATCATTAGCATAATAATTATACAATAAGTAACTTTTAAATAATACTATTTACGTTTTCTACTATAAAATAATTCCACAATGAACTAATCAGATGCAAGTATTGTAACTGTTCTGACTATGCATATTTATTAATAAACATGATATACATTTTTGAGAAATATTTTTACATATTTATGAAGGTTAATTACGGCCAATCGACATTTTAACGATTTAAATCTACTAGTAAACTAATTTCTTGGCAAATTATCACTTTATATATCATAAACCTAAATCGATTTTTTCCACGAAAACTAGTTCGTAATAGAGATTCCTTGCACTTTGTCAATCGTGACGACCCATATATCTTTCATTTCAGTTCCGTAATTTAGTGCCAAACACATAAATTTAACACCGATGGCAAAAATTTAAATTTTCTCGTATTACAAGAAATGTTGTTAGAATAATTATTATCGCAGTTACCCAAGTTACCAATATAATGTTTCATACTATGTTTATTGCTACTTGTTGTACTTGTTTTAAGGGGACTTTATGAGCCGGAAACCTTACACTATATTGCGGCAACGTTTTACCACTTCTGTGTAATCTGATTTTACGTCCCTCTCTCATATGTGTCAGTTGTTATACTTTCACCTATTGTGGTATTATGAAATTAGTAAAAATGTCCTTTATTTGAATTATTTTTTTCTTTTGTAGCTATCTTACTGAACATATCTATGTTGAAATTGTAAACAACTAGAAAGAAGCATATTAGCAATCCAGTTTTAACAATGATTTTCTGTAGATGTAATTTTAGAATTTGAATTTTACAAGGTTAATTTAATAAAAAAGGGCCAAGAATGTCCATAAAATATAAAAAAATGACGAAATTATAACAATCTTTACAACATATCCCTCATGTATTTTGCATGAACCACATTATTAACCATTCAGATGCCCAAAACCAGTTTTTTTGAAAAATTTTAACAAAATTAAAATCATGTATTGACTATAGAAATTAATTTAAAAAATAAATACTGCATTGAAACAAAGTTAGAAATTAAAAGAGACTATTAGATTTATTGGGTCTTTGTTATTGATCTACAAGGTTAATCGGGTATACAATCATTGAAATTCCCAAATAATTTTTTGTTTGTTTTAAGTGCTTTAGAGGAATTTACAATAAACGATGGATGATATGTACTTCCTCTTCTAAAAAGTGGTTGAGTATTGGTTTTTAAATAATAAATTAATTAACAATGAGAAAGATTAGTTAATTATTCTTAAATAATTTTTAATAGCTAAAAATTATTACCTTAGCTTAACTCAAGGTTAAAAATACCGCCGAATAATTTTTTTAAATAAATTTTTACTTTCTAATAATTAAGATCTTCAATAGGCAAGGTTCTCAATCAATAAAAATTAATATACCTACAAATTAAGTGATACAATTTAAAATAATTAAGAAAATTTAAGGATTGCACAGAAATTTCAATTTCATAAATGGGTTAAGCACATTCAATATCTTATTAAGAGTGCAAAAATTTTGTTTATGTTTTTAAATTCCTCAAGAGTAAACTACCTTCGTATAAAGTTAATTAATATCTTATGCAAAAGAATTTTTACGCATTGATTTTCAAAACAAAATGTAAATAGCGTGTAATGATATAAATAACCGTTATGAATTACCTAATTAGTTAATTAAAACATAACGTAAATAGATACGCTTGAACTGTTAATATAATCATAATAAATTGTGACTGTACAAATTAACCAAAATCCTCGCCTGATATTTTTCTCGCCAACCTTTAAAACAAATATTGCAATTACAATATCTATTAACACCTTTAACGCTAAAAGTTTAAAAAATATTAAATAAATCCACAGGGTAATCTAGTAATGACTTCTCAAACCTTATCATTTAAGAGTTGTATAAAAGGGCAAGGATTCCTACATGAAATTTAAAAACATTGAGAAAAATTCCATAAAAAGATATTATTGATTCATCTCATGTAATACACATTTAAAATTACATTTTTTTTAATGAAACACTCCGTAATCATTTGATTGTATTTAAGAAATTGTTGATCATCAATATTCAAATGAGGTACATTAACATTTTTTCTTCTCCCTCTCGTATTTTCCTTCTTCATTGCAGAACCTTGAACCTTAATAATTGCCATAATAACTGCTCCTTGATTACATCATATCTATTGATTTCCTAGCCTGTTTTCTTTGGCGTCACGCCGATTTTGCATTATTTGACATCATTCTATTTAGAGAGAACTCGACTTCGCATTGATTGAATTTTCTTTTGTAGAATCATCAAAAGTATCATGTAAAATATCTATCGGTCAGAATTCTGCTCCAACTGCTCCATTAGTATCAATTCATGGTCTCATTTGTGTTGCTTTTATCCAACAAAGAAGAGAAAATCTTGAAGCTGTAAACAGATGAAGAAGAAAAAGTAAAGAGAGATAAAAATCAAAAATATTTACGAATACCAATACTACTGAGACATCTTGAATCAAAAACAAGCAAGCAAAACTATGGAATCTACCACACAAGATGGAAGTGTTTAGCAAAGAAAGGCTCAAAAAATGTTTAAGTCTTTCATAAATAAATTATATAGAACAAGACTCACCTCGCAGTAATGCAGTAAAAGTATGTACCTCACAAAGAAGCTCGAAATTATCATTGTATGCTTGATCCGGAATTCAATACAAACCCAGTTAAGATTTGCTTCATGCATTAAAACCTATTGTTAGGCTTAAGGTTTTACACGCCGTGTAATTCTAAACTATAAGCCAGGAGGAGTGATTGAGAAGAGCTAATTGGAAATAAAAAGATTTCAGAAGGACTTGCATCACAGTAAGTCAGTATCTAGGCAAAAAACTTGTTTACCACTTTTGAGAATTTGTATTCTAAGAATATTATGACAGTTAGTTTAAGAATCTAAAGAGAAGTAGGCAAAAAGTGATGATTCTCGAATTTTTACATAAAGGGCATGTTAAGTCATCTTCTACACCTTAAACTACCGTGATTCACAAAGACACATATTAGAAGATCTAGGAGTGTCCAACTTTTTCTTGTTAGCTAGTTCAATTTAGACAGCTACTGTTGCTTAGCTAATTTGCTTTTGTGTTTCTAAGTCATCTTTGCCTTCTAGATTTTGTTTTTCAGCCCTTTTGGCTTTATATTGTTTTGCCATTTCACGTCCGGCGTGACACTTTTTACAGAGATGGCATATTATTTTTACTTTCCATTTTCTCTTTACTTGTTTTCTTTGTTTTTCTTTAAAACTTAACACCACAAGATTTAGATATCTTGTCTAATCTAATTCCCATGTGTTGTTTTTTCTTGGTAAAAAGATACTCAAATTTTTAGATTTAGAAAGACATTTAAATTTTATTGGATTAAACATAAATAAAAAACAAAACAAAAACAGGCAAAATGGAAATAAAAAGTATAATATGCAAAAATCTAGAAGCAGATGAAAGATGCATGAATTCATTAGTAGGGCAAGAAAAAGAAGATGAAACATTGAAGAAACCAAAACAAAAGATCTACGAAGATTTTAAAGAAACACTAAGGGCATTCCTCTTACAAAATATACATAGTACATGACAAATGCAAAAATAGAAAAACCAGATGGGTGGAGTGAAATGGAAACGCCACCAGAAATTGAACTAAACCGATGGATAAAAGCCGCAGAAAAAAGATGGTTGCACTGAGAAAGAACAACTAGAAAGTAACAGAACCACCTTCAGATTAGAAAGTATATTTAGGGCCGACTTAATCTGCTGTCTCAAAATTTCAAAAACCTACAAGAAATTGACTTCACTTGTAGTTTGTAACCTGTATGGAACTTTTGCGTACTGCTCCGTCCTCCTTGTCTGTATTTTCTGAAAGTAACTTTGTGACAAACCAAAGAATGTTTGTGAGAAGGGAACTAGGTTAAGTAGGCTGTTGCAGTTTACCAACAAGAAGGTGTCCTTGTAGAACTAGAACCTAAGAAGGTAAGTAAAAAGAAAGTTTAACTACAGAAAGTACAATAAAGAAACCACAAGAAGACTCTATAACTGACCTCGGTGTATGGTCTGAAAGGTTTCAAGTTTAAGATTCGTCAGAATCATTAACAGCTTCTTATCTCACCGCCAACAGCGAATGCGACTTTCGAACACAATTACACTCCAGACTGGCGTGTTGCAGGAATCGTTACTTTCCCAAATCCTCTTTGTATATTATTGTCACAATATCCCAAGATTTGCCCGTCTAGTTTGCTAATAATATCGCCCTTTGGGTCACAAAGGCGACCGTTACGTTTGAGCACTCGCTCGTCTAAAGAGCTGGTTCTGATTATGGCGGACTAAACCCAATGGCAATGAAACCCATGCCATCTTATTTCGACATTTTGACAGAACTGCAAGTTACGGATTCTAAGAAAGCGATGTTTGTCTGGGTTTTTAGGACATCCGTTTCCGCCTTTCACCATCGGTCATGGTCACCTGGGGACTACTTTCACCTACACAAGTGCCTCAAACCACACTAAACGTAGCGTCTTTTGGCAAAAAGAGAGACGAATTGTAAGGAAATGCTTTCCTTGGATTGTTTCTACCTCCCGGGAAAGTTGTGCGATATACCATATGGGCTATCAATGTCAACTGCAAAGCTCCACTGGGTATACTGAGCAGCCAAGAAGCGTAAAACGCAAATCCAGATTTCCTCCTGCAATATTATTCAGGAAGTGCTAATCACCTGATTGTGGAACTTGAAAACATACAATTAGCTCTTCCTTAGACACCACAGCAATAATCCATCACCAAGAGCCCAAAACGAACAGTTTCTGTTGTTCTTTTGTTACAGATTCAATGTAGAAGAAATCGTATTTTATCGTCATTGTTCAGGCCATTATATTAGTATACCTCAAATAATCTCCGCTGCTGGTTAGTGTGGTTGGCTGGATGTTTTTCGGTTTTGTACAATGACCAAATTTCAAACCACCAGTACCGAATAGTTGAGCTATTTACTTCACAAGGCCTCAAAACCATCACACCAACCATCAGCCACGGGAGGTTGTTTGACCCTCTTATCTATCACCATTCAGCATTGCTGAACGTTTTTGCGCTTTCAATTTTCTGTTATTTGACTACTCAAGGGGAGATGAACTTGTAAACAGTCAGACGCTTTTGGCGGTTTCTTTATTGTCTAAAGCGCAAACGTACTTTAGTAAAACGCTAAAGAGATTTAAGAAAGAGTTATCGAGAAGACTGAGGTGATTTCTATTCTACAAAGTTCCACACCACACAATTAATAAGAGGAGAATGTACAAGAACAGAAAAAAGACCTTAAAACACTGTTCAAAGCTTTTTGCCTTTATCATTAGTAAACAGACAAAGAAACTTATAAAAATGACTGGCTAGTTGCAAAGAAAGAAATTGTCCACTCTTTTAAAGTTCTTAAATTACCGGTACCATATGGTATCTATCTCGTTCAGGACACGTACCTAAGAGTTGATGTTTTTAACGAGCAAGACTTTTTTTAAATTCCTAGATGGGCAAACATTAAAAATGGTCTTTTGGCAGACACACCCCCACTATCTAGTTCAGAAAGCAAGATTTTTTTTGCAAAATAGGAAAGTATTGCTGTAAGCTGTCCTAGACATTGGCAGTCATCAGTTGTTAGAGGAGTCCAATGAAAAGTACAATAAAACGTAATCTATGCTATCCCTCAGAAAAAATGGCTTCGGCAGTTTATCTATTTTTTTGTTCTGATGTAGCCTTATTTTACATTCCATTCTTTGAGTTCAACACCTTCCAGTGGTAGATTTCAAGGATAAATAAATCAGATTCTACCAAATGATTTGTTTAAGAAGCCGATTACCACGAGCAAAATTTCAGAATGGTATATGTTGTTGATCATTTCCAACTTTTGATATTTCTAAAAACGTATGTTATGACAAGCGCAAAGAATTTTTTTATTAAACAAAAGAGTTTCTGCACTTTAAACTTAAATTCGTAAGAAATTGATTTAAATCAAGTCAAAAGAGCAAACCTTATTGCGCAAAAACACAAAAAAAAGAAAGATGCATTCAATTATGTAATCGTTTACGTAAATGGCAATCAGATAAATTTGATTACTGAGAATTTCTCATGTTTTAAAAACAATGTAACGTATTTTTGTTAGACCTTTAATATTAGAAGGTATCGACTTGTGAAATATGTATCAAGTTTTTCAAGTAAACACGATTTCCACTATCTCTCAACCTCATGGTTCATTCAGTTGTTTCTAGATATTGCTTGTTATTTATCTTTTTTTAGAAATTGGGTTTGTCTTTGGTTCTATGTGTGGTCCGCAGAAAACGTTTGACCTTTCATCTGAACAAAATATTTTGAAATATATCTGTCCTTCTTTATCATGTTTCGGGTATTTTCAAGAGTTATCGTTAGTATAAAGATGTCAAGAAAGCATCATCAGGGTAGATTGTCAGGAATTTGCATATTATTTAAAATTTTATTTACATTATTAATAGACAAACCGAAACAAGATGTACAGGGTGGTCTAAGCTCTTTCGAAAATGAGTTCTTCTTGCTTACTAGTAGAGATGGAAGAGAAACTACTTAGTTAAGTACTTGTCATCTAATTTTTTGATTCAAATATAATGGCGAAAACAAAAGTTTGCTCTATTTTGTTTTTGAAATCCTAGGCGGAAACTGGTGATTTTAGGATTATTGAGATATCGATTATAATCTGATGTTGAGCATTTTAATCAAATGATACAGATAAGATCAATTGAACAATTAACTAACTAAAATTACTTGGAAACTTTGCCTATATTCAGTAAATATCGATTGGATTTGATTAGTGGTGTTCCAGTTGCATTTGTTCTTACTCTAACAGAAGAAAACAAATTGTGCCTTAACTTTTACCCAATAAGTACGTCACAGGTTACTATAAACGTTAAAGTTGTAAAGGTTAAATGAATTAAGGAAGACAAAAAGCATTTTAATCACATTTTCATGAATTTCCTAAACCATTAGTCACGTTTTCTATGGGTATGTTTACTTCAGAATCCACTAATAATTTTTCTTTATAATTAATTATGTAAATGGTTAAAAAAACCAATTAACAATAGTATGTATAAATCATCAATGTAATTCATGCAGTTATAATCTATTCCTGTTAAACTAAATTAGAATGAAATATTTGACAAATATAACATCATTTACATTTAAATAATCTACTTTTATGGTTTCAAGAATAATTTTATTCATAAACTTATATGACTCTTATTTTCCCAAATTTAATGTCAATATTTTTAAATGTCCAGTTGCATAATTAATAAAAGAATTGTTAGATTTAAGGTACAACAGAAAAAATGTTTTTAAGTTAGTAAACAGCAATTTGTTGCAAAAGTATTTTACCACAAGAGTACATAAATATTAATTTTTTTAATTGCACAATTATTTTAAGTGAAAGTAAACACGTTAATAAAATAATAACATGACGCATATTAAAGAAAATCATATTTAATAAAGGTTAACATTATAAAAAAAAACTTCATTGTCAGATAAGTTCAAATGCGTTCCTTAAAAAAAATCAAGAACAAAACCTCACATACAAGGCAAATTTTCCTTATATTTTGTCTTAAATTTTGCTATAATTATGCAAACGTCTTAAGATTTCATCACGAGACATTAAATTACAGTTAGATTCAAGAATTCGCCAAATCATTCACATAATAAACCAATAAAAACCATAAAAATCACAAAAAAACTTCATTATCTTAACATCTACCTATCGCGACAAGGTCAAAAAACACGATTGTATTTTTTTTCACACATTTCTCGACAATAATCGTAACGTATCCGTATGGTCATTTAAACAAGGCTGTAAGGGGAAACCAAAGGCGTTCACCGTTCTCACTATAAAAACGGAAGCTCTAATCCTAGTGAACCCAAAGTCAACTTCCAAGTCTTCTGTTGTACACAGCACAGACCTACTTAAACACTTCTTCAAAATGTTCAAGCTGGTGGTGTTGTCTGCTCTCTTGGCCCTTGCTGCTGCCGCTCCAACCCCAGGACACCTTTTGGCTGCCGCTCCCGTGGTCCACAGCGCCATCGTCGGTAGCATACCCACTGCCGTCAGTCACCACAGCAGTTCCATCGTACACAGTGCCGCCATTGTAGCTCCTGTTGTACACGCTGCTCCCATCGTACATGCCGCTCCCATAGTACATGCTGCCGCCATCCCAGTCGCTCACCACGCAGTTGTTGCCCACCACGCCGCTCCACTTGCAGTCGCTCATCATGGATTACTTTTCCATTAGGGCCTACACAAATTAACTGTCTGATATAAAAATGGTACCTTTGTGTACCATTTGCCTTTTTGGGTTTCTCATTTGTAAATAATACCAGAATTTTTGTAAATAAATTATTTCATAAAATCTTGTCTTTTATTTAAAGATGGTATAAGTGTTTTAAAATAATTGATATTAAGTTATAATTCTGTTATCAAGCAAGAGTTGAGTATAATTTTCTCGAATATTTTCAAAAAATAGTATGTAAACGTTTTTATCATTAGGTATATTCTGCGAAAAGTTGAATATTAAATGGTGATGTGCATGCATATTTACCAGCTCTACAGAAGATAGAGTTAATATGTCATGTTTTTCTAACGATGGTTTTTAAAAATAACTTCCTTGGCGCATCTCAAGGATTACTGCATGAAAGCATCTACATTAGATTTACGGTCTAGTTCCATCTGAAGTATTTGCTGCGGTGTTCATATCATATCAGCATTCACCCGTGTTGTTTTTCATTGATTTCCGTTTCCATCCTGATTTGTGATTTTTTTATTGTATTTCTTTGTCAGTGAACGTGGCTTATAAAGATTTATTTTGACAGTTCCTTATACTAAAAATGATATTTAAGAAAATTATGTTTACTGTAAGATAAGTTCAGTAACTTCACAACACGAACCTTCGTGAGTAGCCATGACAACTACGCTCATTTGAGTTGTTTAACGTTCACAAACAAAGTTGAAGGTGTGGCTGTTTAGCTGGAAAAGGGATAGTAAAAGTTGAGACTCATTGTCAAATACCTAAAGAGGAAAGAAAGTGTAAAATGAAGATATTTCAGATATACAGTTGCCACTTTCTCAGATTTCACTATTTATAATCAATAGAATCAATATTGTTAACGGTAACAAAGTGTTGAAATGAGTAAGATATGATATTCTTTATTTTATATTAACATACATATCGGAAAACGATTAATTCCATTTTTATTTTATTTTATTTATTATTTCGAAGCCACTCCCCCTTGCTTACTTACCTTTCACAATATTACAGTCAAATTAGGGGTTTTTCCAGAAAAGTTCACAAAAGTTTTAATACTTTGTAGGGCCCATGATGTACGAAACATAATTATCTTAGCACAAAATACATTCTGTACAAAATTAAACTAGACAAAATCTTTAGATCAAACGAACTTACCTTAAGTGAAATTCGATCTTGATCATATGAAAGCCTCGTCGAAGGCTTCTTCTTCTTTCTAAATAGATAAAGATGGTTCGAGCTACACAAACACTCGGTTCCTCATCGTAGAATGCCAAAGACAACAAGGGTTGTGGCCTATTCTTACCAGAAGTTTTAATTCTCATTGGGATTTTTATTTCAACCCTATCAACACACTTCGCAACGTTTATAATTTCTATATTAGAAAGAGTTTGCACACGTTACCCGGTTGCGAGTGCTAAAAGAGTAGCCAATTTACAAGTTAACCTTTCTAAGAAACTATCTTGCAGTTTAAGATACCCCAAAACAACCGCTGTATCCCAAATGTAATCATACCTAGGTTTATCCGGCCTTAAAAAACCTTTTAACTCTAAAATCCTGGGCAATATCAGGCCCAACTAATAGTGCAGTACCAGAACGATAAGAATTTGGCGTACCATAAGATGCTCCTTTATTGAACTGGATTGTAAGAAATTCCAATAAGAAGGAAATGGACGCAGAAAAGACATCCAGCCCTCTTTCCATACAAAATTGCCACCAAAGCTTAACACCATCATTATATTGCTTGAGTGTTGAACTAGTAACTGACGATAAACAAATATTAATCGAAGAATCGGGAACATCTCTTGGATGATAAGACCCCTGCAACCAACGTAATCTTCCGCCACAGCGGATGCGGACTCCTGTTAGGAGAAAAAAGCATATCAATGTTGGGTTCAAAAAATAACGGTTCCTCAACCAACAATGAGAAAAACATAGGGTACCACGGCTGCGAAGGCCAAAAAGGAACAACGACTATCCCTTCTGTAATACTCTCAAAATAAGTATAAAAGGGGAAACGCATAAAAGAAAAAACGTTTCCAATCAATAATAAAAGCATCTTACATTTAGTATTGATTCGAGAAGATTCTGGAAGTCAAAATCTCTCAACAATCCTGTTAAATACAAATCCACAAGCTCATATTCCCTTTCTACCGCTAATATCCTAGACTCCGCATCTGCTTCCTTATTATCAGAAGAACAAATGTAAGGGGCAAAAATAAATATGTTTCGAACCTGACACCATTGCCAAATTTGCCTAGCCAAACTGTTGAGCTTCCAAAATCTAATGCTGCCTATTCTATTAATATAAGAGATAGCAGTTGTATTATCAATGCGACACAAAATATTACAATTTGACAGATCATTAGCAAAATATTCTAATCCGAAAAAAGCAGCCAAGAGTTCCAAAAAATTTATATGATGTTCCCTTTGAGCTTCTGTTCACAACCCGTTAGACCTGATACCTTCACAATAACACTCCAACCAGTTATCGAAGCATCGGAAAAAATTTCCAAACCAAAACCATCTTGTTTAATAGAATTACAACAATTTGGGATGTTAAAGAGCTACCAATTGAAATCAGCCGACAATGACTTCGGTATACTAATAAGCGACTTCTTTAAGGCAATACATTTATTTCGCTCAAACAACTTCGTATATAACCAACCATAACGAACAGCCGAACAAACAGATATTAAAGTGCCAACTAATTGAGCAAAATCCCTTTTGGAGCACTCCTTGGATACTAAAAGCCTTTTAATTAAATGAATTAAATCCATTCGCTTAGTGTCTGAAAGAGAGATGGTCAAATCCAAAGAGTTATAAATAAAGCCTAAATATTTGATCTCTTGTGTAGGAGAAAGGCTACTTTTATCCAAATTATTTAGGAAACCCAATTCCTTTAAAATAGATATCGTCGCCTGAACATTATCCTCACATTCTTTAAAAGAATTGCCAAATAACAAAAAATAGTCTAAATATAAAACAGAAACATAACCGTCTCTTCGTAAATAAGCCAAAATCGGCTTTATTAATTTAGTAAAGATAAAAGGAGCACAGCTCAAACCAAAAAGCAAACAATTATATTGATAAAGAGCGCTTTTAAAACGGAATCTCAAATATTTCCTATGAGACTTTAATAGGTACCAAAAGGTAGGCATCTTTGAGATCCAAGAAAGCCATAAAACAATTTCTCGTTATCAACCTCGAAACTGTTTTTATAACCCTCAATCTTAAAGTGTTCAGAAAACACAAAATTGTTGAGAGATCTCAAATTGAAAATCATTCTGTAAAAGCCGTCCCGTGTGGAAACTAAAAATATATTGGCCAATACATGGACGCACTTTCACTAATAGCTCACATCTCCAAAAGTTTTGAAACAGAAGCTTGTAAAAGCTCTAATTCTTTATTCGACCAATTAATCTGTTTAGGGAGAACCCCCTGCCTAGGCGTTCTAACAAAAGGTATAGCCAACGTAGTAGAACCCTATTGGTCGTAAAATTACGCCAAGCATGGGAAAAATGTCTTAACCTACCACCAGGTCTAATTACCATACTAGCTAAAATCTCTCCATTCTCTTGTGACGAGTTCCCTCCTTCAGAGGAACCAGAGATCTCCTGTCTGCTCCCTGACGCTGCTGACTGGAATTATAATGAAGAACTCGAGAGAAACCTGGTCTGCGTTCACTTTGAGGAGGTCCGTGATTACGAGTTCGAAGCGAACTCTTGTAGTTTAAAGAATTTGCAGCAACGGTTTTCTAGTCACTTTACTTCTAGCTAAAGGAGCCTTGAGCTCCTGTCCTGATCTCTCCAGGATCTTCCTAGTCTTGACTCGTTCGCCAAGATCACCACCAAATAACCATTCTCCAATAGAAGAGCTATTCAAAATTTTTTTAATCTCCTTATTGAGGTTTAAACAGACCAACTCCCGTCTATAACACGACTCGGAGTGATGCAATCCAGCTAACCATCTCCCCGCATCGCTTAACAACTCAATAAGCACGCGGTTGCCTCCCCCTCCTCCTTCAGCATTAAGGAGATAACATTGCCGATGGCACAAGACTAGCACCAACTAATTTTTGTAGTTGGCTCAAGCGATCATCTCGCTTCGCAACTGGCTTGGAAATAGCAGCCACCATTTCCAAATCCAACTTGGGGACTCCCAGAAGAAGACAATTCTCAAGGGGGGGGATATTTCGCAATCAACTTTGCGCGGTCCTCTAAGGCTCTCCTGGGCCTCTGCCCAGCTTAACAACCTTCTCCCACCTCAATGCTAACTCCTTTTGAAGAGGAGGCTCAGTAGTGACGTTGGGAGTGGGATCAGTGCCTAGCAAATCAGAAACATCTGCATCAAGCTGAGGTTCGGCTACTTCCTTATGGTCCTCGGCATCTCGGCATCCAACTCAACTAAGAACAAAGGGAAGAACCGTCACGATACATTCTCACAAATATAAAAATAAAAGGCTATGATTTTGTCCATCAACGGACAAAAAAGAGAACAACCGCATCACAGGAGGAGGAGGAGGAGGAGGAGGAGGAGGAGGAGGGGGAGAAGGAGGAAGAGGAAGCCTTTTAAGATATAATTAAGTAGATGGTAGTAGTAGGATTTAATTTAAGGAACTAAATTGAACAGATACTTTGTTTATCGCTTCTTGAAAATTGAATTTATTAATAGTTTCCAATTTTCATTTTCAAGGTCAATTTTGTAATTTCGGCCTGAAAACTGTTCTGCTTTACAGTCTTCATTTGAGTGCAAATAGAGAATACTTCGAAGATTTTCTTGTTGTATAACACAAACATTAATTTTTCGAAATCTTTTGAAATTTTCGCTAACTTGGAATCACTGTTAGGATTCAGATTCATTTGTTTGTAGCTAGAGCACAGAATTTTCTGTTTACAAGTTTTGATTTTGGATTCGAATTATTATTAAATCTTCCAACATCATCTTAGGTGATTGATTATTCCATCCAAGATCTCAAAGATCATGTTACAGTGTCACATTTTGAAACTGATGGAATTCTATCTAAAAATTCGCACACTGGTTTCTGCACGGCCAATGCCGCTTTGCTCAACATCTTTTCAGAATAACAACGCTGACCAACGTCCTAGCATGCGTGCAGTACAAAGTAATAACTTGATTTATCAATCCACAGAAATCCAGTTTAAAAGAACAGACCGAAAATAATGCTGTAAAGTTATTCAAGATTCCATTTACCATACATTACAGTTTACATTATTATCAAATAAAGAAATTCCTGGTTGGTCATAATATTGTCTGCAATATTCTAAATTTTGTTTAAGATAGTCATGTATGAATAATCTAGCACTTGACAATATCACATAATTGAAAAAGCAATAGAATTGTAAAGCATCATTATATGATATTTGCACTCCACTTCAGTGTCATGTGTTGCCAAGCAATTTGGTTGGATAATAAAGCACTCTAGGTTGCATTTGGGAAATCTGGGATTCAATCCTCTACAGTATTTTCAGTAAGGTTTTCAGCAATTTTCCTTAAGTGTAAGTGAATACCAAAATGGTAATTTTCATGGAATTAATTACCTTGGATATTATCCTTAACTTCAATCTTTCTACAATTATCATGCTTGGTTGAAGAGAAATCTCTAAGCTCCTAAAGTAGCCCAATCCTAACAGAGAAATAAAATATGACTTTTTTTCTTTTTACTCCAGTATCACTGTACTATTGTTTTTAATTTGTTTGGCTTCTAGCCTAGCAGGTTTTATGAAAAAAAACAACTAGCAATTGAAAGCAAGTTCAATCTACATAGACTGTTACATTCAAAATGCGTATCTTTGCTAAATAAGGCAAATACATAGGTAGACAATTGATGAGGAGTAACGACAGAAACAATCAAGTGATAAATAAAAATGTTAACTGTGACATGACTCATTATTTACTTTTAATCATTCATACAAAACCAACAGTATCAGCTTCAACTGTCAATTATTTCTACGAAAACTAGTATATCTTATAACCAGAGATTTGATGAAATAATGCTAGAAGGAAATACAAAAATCAAAATATTCAGTCAGCTAAAACTAACTATAGAAGTTAACTTATAGAAGATACAATTATAAGGAAAAACAGGTAGTGTAATTCCAAGCAAAACTAGCAACAGAAAAGTACTAAAAAGAAACTTAAAAACTATCCGAAAACACAAATTGTTATTATTGTCAAACAAAAACAATAATCTCATAAGCCTACAGGCTCAAGAAGAAAAGCTAGAGCGAGAATACATAAACACTTCATTTTCGTATGCAGATGATGACATTACATTTTCACATGAAAAATTTTATTTACAAGAAGGTTACAATCCTTAGAATAAATGTGATACAGAAATAATCAAAACAAATCCAATAATGGTCTCTCACACTATTCCTAAGAAAGTTTACTTGACTAGATTTTCAAAACCTACGTTTTGATAATTTCTAATGATCGATCATCTCCACCTTTGAAAAAAATTAAGTTTTTAAGTAACCTGCAGGAGCTTTTATGAGCATCTAATCTAATTTATTGTTGCATGATTTATTATTGATGGTCAGTAAAATGCTCCATTTTCAAAAATTAAAATATTTTATTCAAACTTTAGAAATGCATTGAACATAGAATATTAAACAAGAATTATTTACTGTAGTTGTATTTGGTGGGTCTTTGCTTGAATAAAATTGTGCATACGAATATCACCTCAAATATTATTATATAATATTTCACATTTTTTGGTTTACTGAGCATATATTGCCTTATAAAATAATCGAAAAAATCTAAATCCAGAAATGCAGAAGAAATTTGATTCCTCTTAGTTATGGAGTTACTAGCCTTCAAAGTTGCATACAGACACGTTAACTTTTGGCTGCATCATCGTTATTTCTTGAAAAGCTAAAGTTCTTACTAAGAAGAGTTGTAGAGAATTGCCTTTTGGATATTCTATTATTATTTCCAATGGTACAAGATGTACTGTATAACTGATGTGTGAAACATCCCATCGGAAGGAGAAAATAGAGAACACCCTATAGAACTACAAGTACTTTTAAAACACGCAGAAAGTGTTTTCCTACAACTTTTCTTAATAAGATCTTTTGATATTTCAACAAATAACGATAATACAGTCGAAAGTTAACATGTCTGCTTGCAACTTTAAAGGCTAGTTACTCTGCTTAGGCCACCAGGTATACAACGCAAAAATCAAAATGCATCACTCACATTTTACAAACAAAAATTTTATTTTTCTTACAAATAGTGACCATCACTTAAATATGATGTCTAAATATTAAATTAATCAACATAATATAAACAAACTGTTAGCTCCTGCAATTTATTAACTATGATCAATAATTAAAAATGTAAATAAATCAAACTTAATAGTGACTTTAGAAACCACTAAAAAATCAATTCGTTGTTAACAATCGAAACTACCAAAACTGATAATAATAAACAGAAATAATAGCATTACAATCAAGTAAGCACAATTTGCACATCCTAGTATAACAATATCTTAAAAAAACTATTAGATATTATATAAAATTATTTTAAACTGCTTAAATTAGAAAACTGAAACATTTAAGACATTTTATTATATTCCCACTTCTTGCAAATGTACATTTGTATTTCTCCTTCTACCCATTATTTTTAAATTTGAAGATTTGGATGAAGAAAATGTTTAATTGTGTTTCGAGTATTACACTCTTCTTCAGTAATATATTCTGAGGGATATTCTTTTGGTTATTATCGTACATAATTAAGGTTATGTTCTTGTAATCTTCAATTTACATTTCATTTTCTTAACAGTTCTGTGATTCCATCATATTTACTTTGCACAAAGCTGTTATCCTCCTTTCCTAGATGCAATTACAAGACATTTTGTATACCTTCAACCAACTTCTTTGTAATTTAATATGTAAATAGGAAGTGCTTCAGAAATAGGAGTTCCTTCCTAAAATAGATAATGGCATGAAAAATGCATCAATAAAAGTGATTTTTTGCTTACCTTGGTCTTGTATTCATTATATCTAATTCGAAGAAATGGAAAAGTTGGCATTTTAAATTTAACCTCAATGTTTGAAACGTACAATATTTATTGTTAAAAGACCAGCAAAGAATTGGGTATGAGAAGTTGGAAACTATAAAGAATAATATTAATATAACAATTATATAGAATTATAAACAAATAAATCAATTAGAAGCAGCTGTTTGATACAAATAACACGAATTTGGCAGTATATCAATACCAACCTATCAATGTAGCAGTGGAACCAACTACGATACGCTAAACCGCCAAATTATGATTTTTTTCAGGCTTATCGCGAATGGTAAAAAAAAGTATTTTATTATTTGTTTGATGTAAAAACAGTCTGTGATTTGATTAGTATAGTTGTATAATAAATACATGGATTAATTCTTGATTAGAAAAAGATGTATTCAAACAGATAGAAATTTTATTTTCCATTGCAATAAATCTTTACGTTTACCATTTTACTGTAGCAGCCATTGCTATGGTGTGTTGTCGAATTTAATCAACACTTTCCATATAGTAGTCCATTTAACATTTTATGGATTCTTTAAAACCGCAGAGATTGTAGCTTCTCTTGTGGTTTTTAACTGAAAAATCATTTATCAATAGGTCAAGATAGTTAACTCGGTCAAATTCGAGTTGAGCTTATATCGACATGTCTTTGCTTGTGCGAATACACATTTCAAAACTCTTTCTAAGTAAATCAAATTTATTTTGGGTTTGAGTGTGATTCGATTTGATACACACCTTTAGAATTAGAACGATTTTCCTTTAGAATTTAACTTATCAACTTATAATGTAAATTGTTGGAAAAAGTTTGGTGCTGCTTGCTTCAGACTTGGCACACATCGTATTTTCCACTGCTTGTCAAAAGATGTGACACAATTTAAAATAATCACACTTCTAAAAGGTTTGTCTGGCTATTTTTGTTTAAATAGTGAATTAGGAGAATTTATTGCATGCTATTTTGAAGATTGCAAAACAAGTTCAAGTAGGTTTTTACATTCCAAAATGAATACCGAGAACAACAAGCTATGGGAACGACCTAGCCACAACGAACTACGTCTGGCAGTTTATCGTAGACTGTTGCAACTAATGAACTCCAAGTTTCCTAAAAAAACAGGACCGAAACAAAATAAACTGAACACGTGCTTTTCTTTCGGAAAAATAATTTGATATTATAATAAATTAAGTACAACCCCTAACAAATGTAACACGTTTTTTCTAAACGACCTTACTGCTCAAATAGTGTTCTAATACATATGTCAATTCTCTGTGAACCTCTAATTACATACGGATAGTAGAATATTATATAGAAACTTGAAATCATTAATAAAGTACGTTATACGTCTGTCTATGACTAAGGGATAAAATACATCGTGTCTAGGGCCGGCCTCAGACCTTAAACCAGTGAGGTGACTGCCTTAGGTTGCACAGAGAGTACCGACACGGTCCTGCCAAACACTTTGCATTTGAATATTATTATGGCATTTTGCTTTCTTGAGCTTTACATGAATTGCAAATTAAGAGATTGAGTTTTTGATTACGAACCAACTTTGTCATGTTTCAACAACCATATAAATTTGAAAAAGAAAGTATGGTTTCAGGGTTAAGTTTGGGCAGGTAAACCATATCTTCAAATGGCTAGTTTTTTGGATTTGTATGCACCCCTCGAACTGCTTATCAGATTTATTAAATCTGATCTTTTCGATTTCGTTTGACTCTTGAGTAAGTTAAGTTATTCTAAGACCTTTGGGTCTTCTAGGTCAAAAGATCTTTAATATTACTTGGTGTAAGGTGCAAAGGCTCGGAGATCTGAAGTTACTTCAGCGCACAGTAATTCCTGGGGCCAGCCCTGTGTCTGTTTCTCTAGGGAGGATAGTTTGGTTTTGGCTAGTTGGTCATTAAGATTTTAAGGGTAACGAAAACAGAGCACTAACGGCGATCTTTGTACTTTTTTGAAACACCTCCCCCCCCCCCATGATATTATATCACAGACTTTGTGGATTCAAGAGGTGGTGTAAAGGTCTTTTACTGGAAGAGTGAATTTACGTAATTTTCCAACGAGTTTTCAATCATAGGAATTTCCAGGCCTAGGTAGAATCTTATAATACTAGCAATTAAACTAATTTGATTTGTCTTTTTGTATATGTATCTTTTTTAAAATTTTGTTAGACACCCGTTATATTATTTTCTGGCATTTCTACATTCACTCACCTTTTGTTATCCTAGTAACTTTCTATTTTATTTTACGTTTTTGGAATATTATCTTATAGTAATATACTTACTTATCTAACGCTCGGGTAGATTTGTTTTGATTTATTATAACTTATGAGTAATAACAATAAAAAATGTTGAAACTTGCATTGCTGGTAATATACTATGAATTATACCACAACTACATTTAGATCTAAACCACTGATAAATTTGTGGAATGCGCAACATGTCTATTAAGCATTAAAAGCATTTTTCCATGTTTTAACCGTTGAATTATCGAGAAGATTGAGAAAGTTGATTAATGGTTGCTTCCCAACTGACAGATTTGATGTATTTCAGGTAACACATATATAAACCAAACCGCTAATATTTTAGTGAACTTTGAATTGAGTTCTTATTTATCAACTTCTAATCTGGTGATATTTTCATCTAATTTGATTTCTTGTTTAACCCACGAGCATTTTGAAATATGTAAAATAAGTGAAAAAAAAGTAAACAGAAATTGAAATTAAATACGTTACATTTTATAAAACCAGAGCTTCTATTCTTTCTCTTTAACTTATTCCTAATGTCACTTCTTCTTCTTAGAACTTGATGTGCAGTGGATTTCTTCAAAGTATGTTTACGAGCAATTTGTCGAACAGAAACATGTGGATTTTCCACGACAGCCAACATTATATTCTCGCGTTGTTCATTATTTAGAGCTTTAGGTCTGCCCGTTTTTGGACGATCTTTGACAGAACCCGTCTCATGAAATTTATGCAAAATTTTACTTACAGTAGACTGAGAAATATGGTATTCGGGGTGCACGTTATTAAACAAATTGCAAACTTCCTCCTGTGTTCTCCTTCTGTCTCCATATCCCAGCATCATTAAAATCTCGATACGATGTTTTTCTGATAAATGTTCCATAGCAAGTCGTATTTTTGTAACTTTGTTATCCTCACGTTGATCAAAATGCTTAAATTAATTAAACAAATAACTTTTCGCTTCAGTTCGGTTATTAATTGACATTTCTACAACGCATTCAATTGTTACAACAAACAAAAGTGTATCACACCGACCATAATGTGACTAGATGGTATTGAAAATTTAAAAGACGTCTGGAAAGGTAACAGATGAATAAATAAACTTTTAAGCGTTATTCAAACAATTTTTTGCGTTTTAATCAAAATTTGCTTATTCAAGTGTATCAGAGTTTTACATCATTAAAAAGAGAAAGACATTCTCTATCAAATGAGTACAATAAAGGGATACCTTCCCATTAAAAAAATTGAAACAATATTCGTTGCGTTTTTGTTTTTTTTAAAAAATAGTTATTTTGTATTGCCCTCTAATGTAAAACTAAACACTAAACAACTTTTATAAGAAACATTTTTCCATAAAATGCATATTTACTGAGATATATAGGATATTCCATACTTTTCGGACACACTGTATATGTTATTAAATAGTAAACGTTAAAAATTATATATAAACGTCTACATTTTCTCAACAACTTTTTTATTTATTAAGTATTATTTTCTTATTTAATTTCCAAATGCAGAACTTACTTCTTGAATAAGACCTATAATAATATAGTACACTAATTGTATATGAGAAAGATCACTTTAAAGTAGTATCTTCCGTTCTTGTATACCGTTTATCTGAGGAAATGGTAACATCTTTCGGCCATTGTTGGACAATCGTTGTTTATAGGAAGAATAGGTAGAGCACAGGCAAACGCCATTATTTTTTTCTTGCTCTTCCATTACATAATTAAAAGTTCGTCTGCCTAAATAAATTAAATTCAGATTCAAGAGGAAGTGGGATACAATTTTCGAACTTGCCCAGACAGTTTTGTATACTAATTAACCTAAACTTGCAAAAAAGTTTTGAGATTATATGACTGAACTGTACTGATCAAATACATTTTTTATTATCAGACTGCAGAGTAGCGGAGGCCATAAATAATTCTCCATTCGACGCGTGAATAGCCGTAATCCAGATTATGTAGACTAAAGTTTTGTTTCTTCTTTTTCTTCTTCTTGGTTGGCCTGAAAAGCCTGAAAGGCCCGAACTGATCGCCAGGTTCAAGAGGCCCGTGACACCCTAACGACCCGAGAGGCCCAAACGGGCCGAAAACCCCAAACGATCCGAGAAGCCCGAGCAACTTGATATAATCGAAAGACCCGACAGGCAGATAAGACCGAACGACCTGACAAGCTTGATTGTGCCAATAGGCCTGATTGTGTCGACGTAAGCCCGAAAAGTCCGATAGATTTCTAAACTAAACCTGAGCTTTAGCCCAACTAAGAACCTCAGCCCATACAGGCTTCTAAGATACAGTAGGAAACTCCCCCACTTTAATTCAAGACAAAACTAATACCCGTCCTAGTCTGTACAAAAATAAGGTCCGTGCAAGATATCTTGTTGTACTTACACTTTTTAAGTCTAGAATCTAAAATATTTTTAATTGTGCGTTGCAAAATTGGTATATTTTAGGAGATTTTCTCTTGGTTTGATAGATTATGTTTCTGCAGCAACTTCAATTCAGTTAGCAGGCATATTTTTATTTTTGTTTTGGGCTGAATCTAAAATTGGCGTATTACCATCACTCCTAATACCTTCCTTGCCCAGGGAGTGCCCATTTGTTCTCAATTTACCATTTCACTGGCTGAAGAAAAAATTAACGCCTTTGATTAATAAACCTTCAATTCAGGAATTTTTTTTCTTATTTTTATGTAGGAAGATCCTGTCCTAAAATGGCTCCTGTCGAGCCTGAAACGTGAAGTGTCACTATGGTTTTATGATAAATCTCTTGTTTATGTGTTAACAAAACTCAGTTTGCATTAATTATTACTAAATCTAGGAGTGAACTATTTTCAATTTTTTAGGATGTAAACTGTTATAGAACTTTTAGTATTTCACCTTTTTGATCTTTTATTATACTGGATAATTAAATAACGTAAATTGTCATTTCTCTTGATTTTTGTAAATTGGATACCTTGATGATGATCTAAGAGAGCAGGCTTCAAACAATTTACTGAAGAACGACACAATAAATGTTTTGTTTAAACAATTGAAGTATCGCTTGCTTTACCTTTGTTAGTGGACTATATTTTACAAGAATAGATACGATAGCCTTGACCTTTAAATACTTCAAGGTTCTCTTTGATATTGATAAGTTAAATGTTAAAACTAGAAAAATAAGTTGTGGTGTTTTATGTACTAATTGTTTGATGCTAATGAATTAAGTAAATAAGGTACATACTTATGTATATAGGCGTTAATTAGTAAAACAGGTAGCATGCAAGATTTTCTTAATATTTCTTAACATCTATTATTAAGTGATGCAAGTTTGTCAATTTAAGAATTATTTGTTTAATTTTATAAAGAATAAATCAATAGACAATACATGCAAAGTAAAACATTTACATTTAAATAACAGACATTTATTCATTGCTTACACAATTATGTTGTGAAATATCACATGACAGTTGGATACACGCCAGGTGAATTATCTGAATTTAATATTGTAAATAGGAACAGGAATAAAATGGCACTAAAGATAAGTTATTGGTTTACAATTAGATTATACAATAGTTGAAACAAAAAGACTCTGCTCCTGATCATTGCAAATTGGATAAACTTCAAACACGAAAAGTAACATCTCAGTTGATTGTTGAATGTTTTAATTTTGGCCTGTGTGGCTTATTACAATATTAAGAAAGTCACCAAAAATTTTTTACCGATCTCGTTCACACGTCGTTTTTATAATAAATTGAATGAATCTTCCACTTTCTAACGCCATGTTATTTTCATAAATTATACAAAATTATTGTCATGTTGACCCGTATTTATAAAAGTTCTCTCATTATTAGATAATACTGTAATTTTTGTAACATCTTACTGAATTACTTTTTATGTAACACTTGGTAACACGACCACTCTGCGTACTAAAAAAAAAATTGTTTTGATTAAAATTCACAATTAAGAGCTTGTCAAGGTAAACCCTTAGTATTATTTTAGGATGTAGTGTCACACCTAACCAAACTTGCAATTAATTATTACGGTCAACATAAACTTGTTTATTTCCAGGTAAGTATTCGATCAACATAGACCTAAATTAAATCTATTGACACACTCACACTGGTCATGTTTTAACATTTTTAATGTAGGCTTAAGAGAATTTATCATAATTCATTTTAAAATATTGCTTTAGTAGTGTAATCCACATATAATTTGATTTGAATGATTAGGAAATTAATAAATTTTTTATTAGAAAAGTCGTCAGTAACTTCATGAACCTTTTATTAGAATAGTATGTCAATGCCATTTAAAGCGTTATATATTCATCAATATTTACATACCAAATCTTTCGGTTTGTAACAAACAATTTTTTCTTAATATGAACCTGGATTCTTTAAAATTACTTATTTATCTGCAATTAGATTTACGATTCAAAATAAATAATTATTAAGCGGAAATCGTTAAAATCCATATTTTGGTTTTAAATATCACTCAATTTATCATGAAGAAATATCAATCACTAAATTTGTAAAACTAAGTTGGCTTGTACATCAATTTCTTGTTTTACATTTCAAAAAATTATTGCTGGTCTGGATAGTGTAATAATTAAAAGACCCTATAAATAATTTAATCCTTTTAGAACTCAAAATCCATTGCATTCCTAATTCGACAGATTGTGACATACTATCTGTGGCTCTCTACATGAATCTAGTTTAGAACACCTTTAAATGCCAAAAAGAAACAAAACTCTTAAATCTAATTTTAGTGGTTGTCTACTAGCAAATATCACGCAAAGAAAAAATAACCTGAGTTGTACATTCTTTAACCTATACCAATAGTAACTGGGGTGATCTATGGACAAATTGAAGAGATCAAGTTTGCTCTACTTATTTATCACAAAGAATTAACATCGTCTATTTTATTATTATTACTTAAGTAATTCGATGTAAAATGTGTAAACGAGATTTTCTTAATCATCCACCGGAATTCTACAAAATGAAGTGTACTACATACCATACGCTTTTTTAACTCAAAACTCCGAATCTACTTTATTAATTTGCAGTTTTGATAATCACAATAAACAGTTTTAAAGAAGATTATGTTTGGCGTTAAAAATTAAAACAAATCAGTCAGATGATTGCTTTAGAAAACAAAATTGTAGTTTCGACCTATGTTACATTCTTGAGAAGGCAGCAGCATTATCTGTTACAAAACAGCAACTTTTGACCTAACAACTTTAACTTTTTTGATAAAGCTATCTATTCTGTTTATAAACAAATCTTCTTCTAGTGCTAAAATAATTTCTTTCGATAACAATGCATTTTATTGCGCTCTTAATATTTTTAGTATTAACGAAAGTAAACTATTGTGTTTTACAAAGCACAGTTAAGCCTGTAACCACATCTAAACTTTCTGGATACGAAATAAGTTGTGGTTACCAACATTCCGATGATTTCTTCCACACTGTAAACGACACTGCTCTATCTGAATTTCCATGGTTTGCCCAAATTAAAGAGATACACAAAGATGATAATGCCAAAACCTATTCATATAAATTTTTTTGTAGTGGTGCTCTTATTACTGTGAAACATGTACTTACTGCAGCTTCCTGCATAACAGATGATAAACACGTACCGTAAGTATTAGGTACATAAAATTATATACAATCTTTAAATATTTACAGTCACAATATTTAAGAGAAATTGTTCGACTTGGCGAATATAATATTTTGACCAAGACTGATTGTGTTGAAGATTCTCAAGTATACGAATGTAACGAAGAAGTAAGAAATTTTGGTATAGATGAAATCATGCCACATCCTGATTATAAAATAATAAATAACATACAAAGAATTAACGATATTGGTTTGATAACAATGAATGGAAGTGTTAGTTATTCAGGTACTAAATTCTTGATATTGTAGCAATTTAGTTACATTGTTATTGTTACATTATTTTATACAGATTATATACGACCTATATGTTTACGTCTTCCTGATATGCCTAGAATTACTGACGGCGATGAATTAGTTACAATTAGATTTCAACGTAGCCTAACAAATGTTAAACCAAAATTAACTAGAAAATTTATAGCCCGAGAAGCATGTCAGACTAAGTTTCCAAAATATTTGCCATTTTTCATGCATGAAGGTCACATGTGTGGTACACACTTAAACGACACAGAAAGAAATTGCGAACTTAATAATGTTGGTAGTCCAGTAATGGTTAATCGCAGATATAAGAAAAACCCAAGATGGTTCCAAGTAGGTATAATAACAGGAACTTGGGAAAATTGTCATTTAAGTCTACCAGATCTTTATACTGATGTAAGCTATTATTTGGAATGGATTGAAAAAAACCTTGAACTATAGCATAAATGCTATCAACAATCATGTAATAATTCAAAGATATTTTTAATAAATTATTTAATTTGTTCTATTTTTTGTTGAACATACTTTTGATGCAATGGAGCAGAGATTCTCCATTTCTTCTATGAGAGGAATCGCCTAAAAGAGACATAAAGGCAGTCTGGGTATAACTACTAATTATTAATTTTTAGAAAATATTCTTGCAATTCCAGTTAGCTTGCTGTTACGATGCTTATAAATATATTATAATAATTTTAATATTAACCATTTTAGATTCGTTAACAATAAATGATAATAATGTCACAATGTGACACAGGCACATGACTAAATGAAATAGATTTAATAAAAAAAGAAAGAGATGTAGATGATGGTTTTGGTTTGGACTCCCAAACACCAAGACATTAATCAAAAATTTCATTCTTAATTTTCCTACAGTTTCAAACTTAAGACCAAGACAAAGTTTAGCATAAATCTTGGCCTTAAAAGTCTTAGCCATGGTTTTGCTTTAACTTACTTACGTAACTAAGGCCTGGCGTAAAGTTTGGTAATAATTTTAGTATCGATCCTCACATTGAGATCAATAGTGACATAAGGCTTGTCGTAATATGAGATCAAAATAAAAACAATTTGCTCTGTGTGCGCTTAGAAAAACCCAAGATTAATTTCAACTTTATATTTATAACCTCCTCTTCTCCAAATTTTTTTAATCAGCTCAAAGCTTTGTAACTTATCATCATACTGAAGAGTATAGACCTGTTCGGGTTAACTACTAGTACCTGTACATGAGTAGCCTTTTAGTCCAGTCATAGTAGACAGGAAAAATAATCCCTTACCTGGAGGTAATTTCCCTGCAGGAAATATTCTGCGTATACATAGTAATACAGTTACAGAGTTATGGAGAAAAAGAATTTCAATACAAACCGATTTTAAAGATTTTACTTACAACTTTAACGGTCACAGTTTTTTTCCACTTTACCAAGTTGTATAAAAATCCAGTTTTATCATGACTTAAAAATGTCTATTGGCAGATGTATAATCAGAATTGCAATTCTTGCCAATAAAAAAAAGGCTGGTTTTCAAGGTATCTTTCCTGCCCAATAATTCGCTAGCCGTGGCAGATACGAAAAGAACTACTTTTACTAAAAATATGTCTTTTGAGACAATTTTAACAGTTTCAATTTAAAAAGTAAGCATCCCAAAGATATTTTATTAAGAGGACAGCTCAATAACAAATATTTGTAAATCGAACATGTAACAGAGGACAGCTTGGACATTTGCAAAACTTTCTGGTTTTAAACCGGCCAACTTGGCGCGGTTACTCCGCTATTAAAAAGCATATAAAATACATATAATCAATCAAAACGTCGCGTCGCGTCGCACCTTTGATTAGCCTTTCTGGTATGGTGAGCAACCTGCACATGTACACTTACACAATATAGTGCTGTTTGTGCAATACCAAAAAGAAGTAACGTTATGTCTCTGACAATGAGTTTGTACACTGTACGTGGTAAATACTAGAGTACTAACCAGTGTTAGTTCATATTTGAATGTACAGTCCACAGAAGTTTTTTAATTTGAACGTAAGTCTACGGGTGTTTCTAATCTTAGTGGCAATAGAATCAGAGATAAAGACGATTGTCAGTAGTATTCGCCGTATTTCACTCGATCCATATTAGGTCTGCAAACGTCCAAACAATTATATTTACTAACGTGTGATACCGCGAATGTAGTCGAAATGAATCAAATTAATAGACATCTTTTGGAAAGTCTAACTATGTGTTTCAGTATGTTAGCTATTTAGACCATATTTACGTAAAGTTCTTTTTTGGATTGTGCCAAAAACTTAACACGTTCGTAGACAGTTTGGAATTTACCATTGTATATGCTGGAACAAAGTAGCATCTGACGCTCAAGTTTGCACTTGTAAAACATTGTTTGTTTAAATATATATGTATGCAGTGAAGGATACTATCCTAGCAAAAAGTTTAACATCTTCTGAACTGTCCCTATATATTGTTTGTCTGTGTTTGTTTAGACGTATAGCCTTGTCCAAGCAAACCAATACTTTAGATAAGCTTTATTATCTTAATGGGCCATTCCTTATGCTTTAAGTGCTCAAATCTAACCATTAAACGTCCTGAATATTTTTGACTATTGCGGACGAATTAATATTGAATTAAGATGCATGTTCGGGATTGTAGTAGCTTTCTTTTGAGCAAAAAAGAAGATCTATGTATACACTACAAACATTGTTTGGCAAATGTCAATTTTTGAAACTTACCCTCCTAGCCAATTCAACTGCAAAAAATTATATTTGAATTCATTTTGTTTAGTTTCGGATAAATATTATACTGTAAATGGGGCATTTCTACCAGTCTTTCTCAGTTGAGTCTGAATAACATATGAGTCTTCTTCTTTGTAATGGTTGACAGAGTTCAGTTGCTTGTAACTGTCAGTTGTTGTGCCCTTGAAAGATCTTAAACTACAATTAGGTAATGATTCTGAAAGAAAATGTATCCACTAATAGAAGACGTTGCTTGCATTCTATCAATTGTTTACTTTCTCAAAAGATTATAAAAGAGACATGCATTTACAAAAACTCAAAATTGCAAGTTGGGGAATAACCTTATAACTGTTACTCAGTACGATCAACTATGAATTACTCCTTTTATAAGTCATGAAGGAGATTTGTCTACCTTTTTCGGTTCTATGATTACCTTGTAAAATTACATATTATGCAAAAATTGTTGTTTCTAAAAATAAAACAAGATGGCATTCAACATATAGAACTTTGTCAAAACTTTGTTGCAATCGATTTGGCCAGGAGTTTATATCTGAAGATTCTCCGTTTCGTTGCACTTAAATACACCTTTGAGATTTTAGATGCTTCTTTCTGAGCAAGAAAAGAAATCAATTTACATACAGTTCAAACGCTGTTTGCAAATATCAATTTTTAAAGCTTGTATTTGAAATTCTTTGTTTTGTTGCATTTAAATACATATTTAGGATTTTAGAGCCTTCTTTTTGGGCAAGGAAAGAGATCATGTATTGTATACTACACCCCAAACACTGTCGGGTAAATATCCATTTTTGAAGCTTATATCTAGAAAGTTTCTGTTGTTTTTTGTTTGCATTTAAATGCATATTTGAGATTTTAGATGTTTTTTCCTGAACGAGAAAAGATCGGCATGTATACATTCTAAACATTGCATGATAAATATCGATTTTTGAGACTCATATCTGGAATTTTCTGGTTTTTGCATTTAAATGCATGTTTGGAATTTTAGATGCTTCCTTTTGCACTAGAAGAGATATCTATGTATGCATTCCAAACTTATATCTGAGAATTTTTTGCTTTTTGCATTCAGATGCATATTTGAAATTTTAGATGCTTTGTCTTGAACAAGAAAAGACATCACTGTATACATTCTAAGCACTGTTTGGCAAAGCTTTGAAGTTTATACCTGGAAATTTTCTACTTCTTTTTCCATTTAGATACATATTCAGAGTTTTAGATCCTTTCTCTTGAACAAGGAAGAAAATGCATCTTCGTCCAAACGGTGTTTGGTAAATATCAATTCTTAATGCATTTGCATTTGGATTTTCAGTTTTTTACATTTAGATGGATATTCCGAATTTTAGATGCTTTCTCTTTAACTAGAAAGGAGATCACGTATACTATATTGCAAACACTGTTTGGTAAATATCAGTTTTTCAAGCATATATCTGAGGACTTTCTGTTTTTTGTTTTTTTATTTAGATGCACATTCAAGATTTTAGATGCTTGCTCTTAAACAAGAAAAGATGCTCCAAATACTGCTTCAATTTTTGAAACTTATTTCTGGGGACTTTGTTTTTTTGCATTTAGATGCATATTCGGGATTTTAGATTCTTCCTCTTGAACAAGGAAATAAATATATTTTTATTTCAAACGGTGCAAATATCAGTTTAAAACTTGCATTTGGGAGTTTCAGTTTTTTACATTTAGATGCATATTTAAAATTTTGGATTAATCAGATTTTTTACTTTTTGGCAAGATATTACAAACGCTGTTTGGCAAATAATCAATTTTTAAAATTTTCATTTGAGCTTTTCTACATTCATTAAAGATCTTTCAAGATTTATTTGAGTTTTCGGAACTAGTGGAAGTGAACACAATTTAGCCAGTGTCTCAGAATAAGCCAAATTTAAAATACGGATTTTAAGGGTCAGGTTAACTGTGTAAATTATGTTCTCGAGGAAGATGAAATAAAACTGAATCTATCTAAATTTAGGACAATTAGATATATAATGTATCAGGGATATGCTATATCAAACAGAGGTTTATTGAGTATAGGATGTTAATCACAATGAGGTTTTTAATAATCCTGAAAATCCATTTGATTTTGTGGATGTACCATGGATGGTATTACCATTTCCAATGGATGTAATATATTCCTACTAGGTCATTCAGTAATTTCTGGTTTAAGATCGTTCACTGATAGACAGAAGAGCGAATCAGATAAAAAACAAATTGTCTGTTATCTATTTAGATTGGCAAATGTTTATGTTCGTAATAAAAAAATAATAAAATAAGAACAAATATACGAAAAGGGAAAGTTTAAAAAGAAATAGAAAAGATTTCATTTTCCTTATAAAACTTCTTAATACTACCTACACTATGTTTACTATGCATACTTATAACTGTAAATTCTCTATTTTAATAAAATATTGAGCGATACCAATATATAAATGGAACAAAGTGAAACTGTTTCCAAAAAGTGTTTTCAGTTTAAGAAACTTTCCAAAATGACAAGAATATGTTCTGTAATAACCTAGGGTGTTACTTTTTTATTTTTTTATTCAATGGAATTTTAAAAGTAACGTTGAAAGTAACTTATATGTAATTACCAAAAAATAAAGAAAAACAAATTCATTACAATTACTAATACCTTTCTTGTTAGTTACACCGAGAAAAAGGTGTCTAATTCATTGACTATGCATAAAGTCAAAAACATATGGAATTCCATGTTACACATAATGTAATACGCAAGCATAATTAAGTAGAGCCCAACTGACTAACATAAGATTGTTTTTATGATTAACTTGTCAGTTGGTATTGTTACTTATGTATTATATCCTATTTGAGCAGGATAAACATTGTTTAGAGGAAGAGCTATATCATCATAAACAATAGCAAACTACCTTGAACTTCACCGTAAATAGTCAGACTTTTTGTTAATTATCACAATGAAATTTCTTGACATTTGCTAAGTCACTGTCCATTCACCTATAAATTAAAAATACATGAAACCGTACCAACTGGTAACAAACGTTAGATTATTTATTATTATAATTTATGCAGTAACAATGCGATGTGTGATTTCTTTCGCTTGCATGATCGTACATTATTAATTAAACTTTTACAAAAACATTATAATAAATTATAAAATAGCAATTACAAATTATTTACAACATTGATATCAACCTCAATAATAAATAACCAGAATAGATATTTAATCTGCCAGTCTTATTAGAATAACTCTCTGTAGGTGTTACGTATACTGAACTCGAAAATCAAGATTCCCCTTTTAAATCGTTTTGTAACACAAAAGTAGGTAACTGTTGATATGAAACGTTTCTCATAAAAATACCTCAAAAATAGAACTTAAATATACAATTTGATTTGGCAAAACTTTAATATTATAACAGAGCAAAGTCAAATTATTTCGCTAATTCTAATTAAATATTTAAATTACAATGCAAACATGAACTTGACCATTAATTTTTACTGCACTAAACGCTAAATATTTTGAAGGCATGAATGAGAAACTTAACTTCTCTAGCTTTATTATACATAAAAAAATTATCCGGTCTTGACGAAATTTTTTTTTATAATTAGAGCTTATATAACTAAAAATTATTTCGAGATAAATCGATTTTTTGCATTTAAAAAGTTGCTCAATACATTCAACCTCAAGTGTACGAAGGTCAGTATGCTAAATTTCGTATAGGAAATAAAACTGAATTTAAAATTAATTTTTTATTGTTATCTGTTATACAACCTTGCGATTTTTCAAATACAAAATTTTTACGTTTGTTTAGGTTTTTATATTCTTAACAATTAGAATATGATGTGAATGTCCTCTTATTATTTATTAACCTTTTGTTATTTTTAAAACTAATTTAAAATTTTAATAAATTTGATGAGTCATACAATCTTATTTATTTATTTATACTAATTTAATGTAAACGTACAAACGATTTCCCCACCAATTAACAATAACAATCGCACAACAAAGCGCTTCTGGTCAGACGAGTTCCAGTCGTCTTCAGCGATAAGTTTACATCACTTTAAAACGTACGCTGTGGAATTATTACATATACATGGAATTTAAAACATCTCATTCTTTACTCGAGGAAAGAAATCGAAGAACTGGTATTGAATATTACCACCTCCATGTAACTTAATCGGGTATGGCCCAACAAGAACAGGACTGAAGTATTGCAATATTCGTAAGGTTTAAACGTAACTTTTTCATAAATGTCACCGAATCAGGCAGATGTAGAACGCCTTGCTGAAGAAAGATATATGTAAGTCGTCCTTCGAACAGACCCGGGTTGAGTATAAAGGCCCGAACTGTAGATTTCGACATCAGTTAAACTCACAGTCTACGAACATCATGTTTAAACTAGCGGTGCTGTACGCCCTGGTGGCTGTGGCTGCTGCCAAACCCGGTTATCTTCATTCCGCCCCCATAGTAGCGGAAGAATATGCAGCCCCTATTGCTCACGCTCACTACTCTCTACCTGCACCTGCTCATTTTGCCGTGGCCGCACCTGCCCCTGTTGCCGTAGCAGCACCCGTAGCTGTAGCAGCCCCTAAAGATGTCAGCTACACTAGAACCGACGTCATCAGCAGAAAAGTAACGGCTAGTGCACCTGCAACAACCTACGTCGGGGATGGTGTCGTAGGATACCTCGAAAACGCCGTTCCTCATGCTGTAAAGAACATTCATTACGCTGAAGAAAACATCGTTAGTGGTCCTCCAGGATCCGGAGGTTCAGCTCAACAACCACCTCAACCAGAAATTAATCTGAGCAGAATTAACATTCAAATTCCAGACCCCCAGGGTGTACAACTTAGAAGTGGACAACAAGCCGGTCCCGGTCCTCAAAGACAACAACAAGGACCACCTTCAGCACAATTCCGACAAGCTCCACCTCAGCAGCAACCCCAACCTCAACCTCAACCACAGCCTCAACCACAACCCCAACCCCAACCCCAACCACAACCTCAACCCCAACCACAACCACAGCCTCAACCACAACCTCAACCCCAACAACAACCTCAATTCCGTGCACAATTTCAACAGGCAGCTCCGCAATTCAACGCTGAACAACTCCAACAATTTGCTGCCGCCCAAGCTCAACCACAATTCCGCGCTTCAGCTCCAGCACCTGCCGCACAATTCCGTCATACTCACGTGGAATATCCCACCCCCCGTTTACAAGCTCACGAACTCGCTGAAGAATTCGATACCATTTCTGTAACTCCAGCATCAATTTCATATCGTCCACCAGCTCCACTCGCTGAAGTCCATCACACCTCTCTTTACGCTGCTCCAGCTCTAGCCGCTGCCCCCGCTGCAATTAGTTTTGCCGCTCCAGCCGCTCGAATTACACAAGTTCACAAAGCCTACGTTGCTCCAGCTGTAGCTAAAATTGCCGCCCCAGCAGTTGCATATTCTGCTCCTGAAATTTTCGGTGCTCCAGCTGCTTACGCTGCCCCCGCCGCCATCGCTGCTCCAGCTGCCTACGCTGCTCCAGCTGCCTACGCTGCTCCCGCCGCCATTGCTGCTCCAGCTGCCTATGCTGCACCCGCTGCTTTTGCTGCTCCAGCTGCCTATGCTGCCCCCGCCGCCTTTGCTGCTCCAGCTGCCTATGCTGCCCCAGCTGCCTTCGCCGCCCCAGCTGCCTTCGCCGCCCCAGCCATCGCTAAAGTTCATGCTGCTCCTGCTTTAGGTTACGCTGCTGCCCCAGCTGTAGCCATTGAAAAATCAGTAGTGTCTTATGAAACTCCCGTTTCTAAAGTTCACTACAAAATCTTTTAGGAACTTTTTTCAAATTTAGTTGAGTGTTGGTTATCAAATGAGGGTAGTATATAAGACTTTGTAAATAGTAACAAAATAATAACAACGACAAAAACGAAAGTTTTTGTAGACGCACTGCCAATGAGATATATTTTTATATTGAATGTTAATTAAATGATCTGATTACCACTAATTATAATTACCAATAATGTATTTATTTATTTATATATAATAAGTTACAGTAAATATAATTGCGTGGTATGTAAAAAAATGAAAGAAGGAAAATAAATTTTTAATAAATTATGGTACGAGATTTAAATCATTTAGGACACTGTTTTACATATTAGCTTATAAAAATAGATCACAACAAGCAGATTTCCTTGACTACACACCCAACAATACATAATTAAGAAAATTATTTTAGAATGATAACAACATTTTCGATGTATTAAACTAGAATTTATAGTTTTCTAAAAGCTGAATTAATTAACATTTGGATATTAAAGGAACACCGATCACGTATGTCGTGCGTTCAAAAACCTGCCCCTTGATATACCAGAAGTTAATGTCAAGTTTGAACTATTTAGAACTAACGAAAGCGTTAGTTTATGGTTTACTGCACATTTCATCATGAAAGAAATTAAGGTAAATTATAGGCTCCTATTACATGATTTGTGGCAATTATTGCGTTTTTAATTAAAAGCAATATGGGTCATAATTTAAGATTTGCATAATTATAGAATTCTTTATAGAATTTTATTTAGATAACAAATCGATTGTTTCGTTCGTAAGATATGACGTCCTTTGCATTGAACTTATGTTTGAAACTTACCATTTTACTCTTGCAACAGTAAAAAATAACCATGAAACTGAAAGCAAACAAGTTTAGTTACAAATTGGTATTTAAAGCAAGTAAATATCATTCCGCTGTTTGTTAAATAATAAGAACAAAGTAGAAACAACGAAATTGTTTAATTTGAAAAGATTTACCCAGAAAATTAGTTCTGGTAATTTTTTTTTAATAAAAAGGGTGTTGTCAAGGTGTTACATATTATGTAGGTTGCACTTAATTGTAATCGTAGTAGGCTTCAATCCGGTACTGAAGAACTGAAATATATTATTAGCATAAACGATTAGTATACGATTGCCACACTATTCAACAATGGCCCGAGATAGAAATGTTTAGATAAAAAAAAAACTTTTAATAATAGCCTGTTGTAAAGGTCGAAATTAATCTTCTTCTTAGCATGTCGATGAAGTGTATTTATACACAGTTCGTGCATAAAAAATTAGGGAACACATATAGATATTTTATATTTCTAATATAATCAAGATGTTGAGTCATAAACGCTATGCTAAAATAAACTAAATGTTACATAATAACAATCTGATATTCTCATTTAAAGAGAGCAAAGTTTAAGGGGTGCCTGAAATTCTGAAATTAGCATTTGATTGTTATTTTTGCAGACTAGGACGATCTTTAAAATAAATTCATTAGATGTTTAGTATTCAGAATTCGCAATTCATATTAAAATAATGAAAACATTGACAAACAATAAATCTTAACATACATAACTAAATATTATGCAAAATTCTGGAAAACTTGATTTTACTCTAAGTAATCTTTCTTGCCAAACCGAGTATAGCAAAAACAATGAGATTACTCACTTCTTCAGTAAAGTAACATCGAACTTTTAATGTCGATCGGCCAAAAAGTACGTTATTCAGAAAGAAATCAAATATCAAATATAATAAGTCAAGTTTACTCGGAAACGAAGCATCCTACGAAAAGCTTCGATTATTAGTTAAGTAAATGACCACTTGAAAAAGAACACTCTGTGTTCTGTACAAAGAGCGAGTGTGAGCACTGATATAGGTTTTGATTAATCCAAAGTATGGTGTGCCATTTGAAAGCTTCAAAAAGAAACTACACTTTTGGACAGTTGCGTAACAACTAATTAAAGAGCTTTCCGCGGATGCCCATAGAGGTCTGCTCTCAAGGGGACTATGTCTGGGACCCAAATCGAAAATCAAACACAGAGGGGTCCCCTTGAGATCCTAACCGGACACTATGTGGCGTGGGATATATGGATCTAATGAGCTTTTTTGCGCTAATTACAAATTCTTACACGGCGTTTCGGTATTTAAAATGCGAGTAGTCTTCGAGTTATTCGACTTTAAATGCCAAAAAAGAAATTTGTCGTTTGGCTGATAATTACCACTTGAAACTTATTTTTTGCTACAGTTGTTTGAAGTGTTTGTTGTTTTTTGCCAGATATCCTACATCTCAGGAACAGATTGTCGTATCGAGATGAAATTTTGGCTGTTGTCAGTGACTTTTAAATTTCAAACAATCTTGGTACCACCAATTATCTATAAGTTTTTTGACAGATATTCTACATCACAGAAACGGAACGTATCAAGATGAGACTTTAGTTGATGGTAGTGCTAGAAAAATGGCTTTCAAGCCGGCTAACATCGATTGTCTGTTATTTTTAGTTTTTTGTTCTTTGTTTATTGGAAATGCACAATGGTAACGAGAAGTAACTTGATTAGTTGGTAGTAGTAGGAGAAGGGCTTTCATGCTATCTGCACAGCACTAATGATTGAATCAAGATAGACCTTGGCCCATGTTTGAGTATAATTGATAGAAGATGCTTAATTAAGGTTGAGACGCAAGTTATCTAACTCAAAAGGTTAATAGAAGGCAAAGTCCAACTGTGTGCCACTAAATATAAGTGACTTGATAGAAGGAAAATCGTCATTGTAAACCACAAAAGGAGGTCTGTTAAAAGAAGAATCCCGACTCCTGTCATAGTGTAACTAATTTAAGAAGACTAATGGATGACAAAGACTGACTTAGGCAAATTTTTAATGTAGACCGCCGAAAGAGGCCCGTTTGAGAATGAGCTTGGCCCCTGTTACAGTATACTCACGTAAGACGCTTAATGCAAGACAAAGCACAGCTGACTTAATGGAGGTTAAAGCCTGACTATGGGCCACAGTAAGTGACTTGATAAAAGACAGATTTCTTATAGGCTACCGAAGGAAGCCTGTTACAGAATTAAGTACGACTTGTGTTACATTGACTTAAGAGGGTTAATGTAATATTCTTATGAGATTAATAATAAAACGATTTTTATTTGAATACCATTTTATTTCTTAACAACCTCTAATGGCCTCTTACCTATACTGAATATTTTCCCTACATTTTATATATTATACATACATAACACATCTCTCTTAATTTGGGGCTATCATCATGACATAACTATTATATTTGACAGGTCTGCGCATCGCTCTCTTAGATCTTACCACTGCAGCATCATTACCATTATCACTAACGATTACATTTGACATACCATCAACTCTCGACGTTCTGTGGTCATGCCTCTGATACCCCTGACCCGTGATATGGTCAAAGTTATCCTTTTCAATTGATGTACCGCCTCCGCCTAATTGACTGCTAACGCCATGTGTATTGGGTTTGATTGCTAACAACTTAATTTGGTTAACATGACGCCTGCATGTCAATCCCGTTGGTAATTTACATTCATAAATGGCTGAACCAATTTTTCGTTCTATTGTTGCCTCTACTCTATTGATGTCATGATAGTCTCTGATGAGGACTGTATCCCTCCTTTGAAAGTAATGAATGTTAGCAGTTCCATTTAATGTATCTTGCACTGCCTTACTAATCCGAGAATCAGAATGAATCAAGAGATCAAACTTTGTTTTAATCTGCCGACCAAATACCATTTCAGCAGGTGACTTCTTAGTTACACAATGAGGAGTATCTCTATATGTGATAAGAAATCTAGCTAGTATTGTTGATAAATCTACACCTACATTCGAGGGATCAGCTAAGGCTGCTTTTAAACTAACTTTGACTGTTTTAACTGAATTCTCAGCTTGGCCGTTACTTTGTGGAGAATAGGGTGCAATAGTAATATGTTTAATTCTATTGTCGGTAAAGAATTTTTGCATATTTTCAGACTTAAATACCGTGGCATTGTCTGATACTACTGTATAGGGAAGGCCGAATCTAGCAAAACAATCTCGAAGGCTTTCAATTGTACATTTGGTTGTAATAGATGGAGTTTGATAAACTTCCAACAATTTGGTACATAAATCAATAATAACTAACAAGTGTGTGCTACCGAGATCGCAATAATCTATATGGACTGTACCAAAGGGTACATCTGACTTGGGCCATGGAATATATATTTTGTTAGGACATGCTTTCACTTTAGCACATGCCTTACAAGCTTTACACATTTGCTCGATTGCTTTATCAATTCCGACGAACCAAAAGTATGACCTTGCTAAAGCTTTTGAGCGTACTATTCCCTGATGTGTTGAATGTGTGTCTTGTATTATCTGCTTTTGTAGTTTAAAAGGAATAACAACTTTGTGTCCCCAGAATAAACAATTGGAAATTACTTGTAATTCTAAACGTTTATCAAAAAACGGTTTTAACCGTGCAGTCTTTAGATACTTAATCACACTTTGGAGAAGTTCATCCTTCTGTGTTTCTACTTGGATTTGACTAATATCCAATAGTGTGGTATCAGTAAAATAAAGTCCTTCATCCTCACACGCGTCAGTATTATCATTGTCCTTCTTTTCGACAGTTAACCTAGAGAAACAGTCAGCTATTATATTATGCTGTCCTTTTATGTACTCGATTTGGTAACTAGAATTTGACAAGTATAATGCGTACCTTTTTAATCTATGGTATTAGCGTACGTCTGATTGGTTTCTTTAGTGTTACCTAATATTGCTATAAGTGCTCTTTGATCCGTTTTAATAGTGAACTTTTGACCGAAAACATAATCTGCAAATTTTTTGACTGCGAATATACATGCTAATGCTTCACGATGGGCAGTCGAGTAATTCAATTGGGCCTTTGTAAATGTTCTAGAAACACATGCTACCATTTTTTCTGTTCCATCAGGCATTATGTGAGACAATACGCCCGATATACCTGTTTGACTTGCGTCCATGGTGATGTAAATTGGTAACTGAGGATCAAAATATGTCAAAACTTGCTCTGATCTGATAATTGATTTCAATTCATCGAAAGCATTTTTGCACCTATCATTGAAATGAAATTTTTGACCTTTCCTTAATAGTTTATACGTAGGTTCTAACAAATCAGCTATTTTTGGAATGAATCTCGAATAATAATTTGCCATACCTAGAAAAGAACGCAATTGCTTTATGTCAGTAGGATATGGAGTGTCGTTTACCTCCTGAACTTTGCTCATGTCCTTCGATAGACCATGTTTTGTTAAAACAAACTTGAAGAAATTTACACTTTTCATCGTTTACTTTTAATCCTGCCTTTGCTAACTTGTCAAAGACTAATCGTAATATGTCTAAGTGATTTTCCCCTTCTTTATGCCCCACTAATATATCATCTTGAAAAATGAATGCATTGGAAACACCCTGAAAAAGCTGCTCGATATGTTTCTGAAAATAAAACCCATACATTTAACACCAAAGGGCATCCTATTCACTTTAAAAAGACCTTTGTGTGTCGATATAGTTACAAGACTCTTTGATTCATCTGACAACTCAAACTGTAAGTATGCATCAGACAGGTCAATTTTGGAAAATTTTGTATTCCCTGCTAAGCTAGCATAAATATCGTCAATGCGAGGCAGTGGATAGAAAACATCTTCCAGCTGTTTATTAAGTTTGATGTAATTACCACATAACCTTACCATGCTCCTCATCACAGGAACTATCTATGAAGACCATTCGGATGCAAGTACTGGTGTAATTGTCCCATTAGCTACTAAACGATTTAGTTCGTTTTCTACTTTTGGTTTTAATACCATCGGAATAGGAAGCGGTCTAGTATGACTTGGAATGGCGTCAGCCTTCAATTTTAGCGTGACTTTAGCATACTTAAATGTGCCCAATCCACCGTCAACAACTTGTGCAAACTCTTGGGATATCATTCTTTTAGCATGATCACAGATGTCGATCACATTTAAACCTGTAATTGCCAAGTTAATGTTAAACAACTGCATAAAATCTCTGCCTATACGGTTGGTTTGCCCTGATTCTATTACAAAGAATTTTAGTAATTTAAGTGTATCCTTAAATTCTACATTTAACTCTACATGTCCTATAGGATCACCTTGATATCCATGGAATATATGTTTGGTCGGTTCTATATTTTTATGGCTAAAATATTCATCATAAGTTGCTTTATTAATTGTTGAAATGGGTGAACCTGAATCTAACAACATTTCTAACATGTTATCTTCTAACTTCACCTTTAATATTATAGGTTTACACATATTACTACCTTCAAATTGGATAAGTATCATCACCTTGAACACATAAAATTGGTTTTGTCTGTGACTTACAAACAAATTCTAAGTGACCCACCTTATTACACTTATTACACCTATATGTAACATATTTGCAAACCCCTTTATGCTTCTTTCCACATACAAAACCCGACAGTGTGCCACCGTAAGTAGTTTGATGACAGACAAAGCCGCGCTGTAAGTCGCCAAAAGAAACGTATCAGAGAGTGAAGCCCAATTTGTATGATGGTATAACTGATTTAAATAGGTTAATGTAAAGCGAAATCCGACCTCCTTTGGTGGCCTATGGAAGGAAGAAGCTTAACTCGCATTAGCGTATAGCCGATTTTGGAAGGTTGGAGGTGGAGTGTTGGAAGGTATAGCCCAACTCCTATTACAGTATAACTTAAGAAGGCTATTGGAGGGCGAAGTGCGACCACTTTCAAAACCATGGGATGATTAATTAATGACCGCCTAAAACAACCACGCCAATTCCTTTCCCAAGAAGATAAAGAGAAGGAGCGCAGAGTGATGAAAGAAGACCTAGTCAGTATGCACTACTTTTTACTTCTTGATACCCCAGCAGTCTTAAACATACTACTTTAGAAACTATAATTATAGTAGTATACTCGCTCCCCCTCTAGCAAAGAACTAACCATTTCCAAGGTGTGTACTCATAGAGACTTTTATCAGGGACTTACAGACTAACATACGTTCTGCAGTTTTGACCAATTTTACCCAAAGCCCATAAGGAGCCAATGAGATTTTGTCAAAGTAAAACTTTAGAATCTTCCAAAAAGCGAAACTCAGAATAGAAAATGTAAATTTTTGTTATTTCCGTGACGTGTTTTTGGTCAAAATATAATAGATGGGAGATTACGCTAGTTAGTTACACATTTCTTCACAGTACAGTATCCATAGAAACATCACGAGTAGCTGCTCAGAACAATCCAACTCAGTTGGTTGAATTAAAACTAGTTTAGTTGATAACCTATTTGAAGAAACGTGTAAGGTAAAAAAGGAACATGTTGCAAAATCAACCACCGTGTAGTTTCAATCCAGCAACTTTCTTGGTATTTCATTTGATCTTTGTGATCTAGTCTCAAGCTCATTATAAAATTCAAAGACTTTCGACTTTAAACATTTGTCAAAGCAAACTGTATAGAGGTGTGTAGCACGTTTCAGGTAAGCTGAGACTGTCGGTAAATAACCACGTAAGTGCCAACCAATGCGAACCCTGATCCATTGGTGAAGAAAAATCTATTTTATGTACAAAAAGGCATCACTATTTTCGTCGCTTTGTCCTATTTTTGACTCATGCCCAGAGTTTTCAACTAGAGTTAGTTTAATGAGTATCTACAGGTTATCTGTAACGTACAAAAGGAAATGTCTCTTTCTGCTAATCCCCATAGACCTATTTAGGAAAATGTATGTGCCTCCATTAGATGAGATGATCTTTATCTTATACATGTTCTGTAATCGTAGATTTAATGTGGAATTCTACATGTTTCTCTTATGCATGGCTTACTAGACCTACATGAAACTTTAAAGACGCAGTTGCTAATCTTTGGAAGGTGTCAGGTTCTACAGTTATAAATAGCTATATTATAGAGTCGTTAATATACTTTATCTAGTTTTAAGTTTGTGATTGTAAAGAATAAAGTAAGCTCATTTAAATAACACTATCGCTGAACTAAGATGACAAGTGCTGATTGCACTTATTCAAATGCACTTGCACTGGAGCTGCTCGAACAGTTTTATCTCTGTTTTTCCCCTTTGCAAATACTGTAAAATACCAAATTCACGTTGTTGAATGTATGAGATTTTTTAATATTAGTAAGTTTCTTCAATCTTTAATAAAAATCTACTTTGTGTACAGTGTATACCCTTATATATTCATGAAAACAGAGATTCTTGCATAAAATTGTATGTTTAATGAGTTTCTATGTGGAAACCAGGATACCAAGAACTAAAGTCGATTAATCAAAAAAATTTATTAATTCATCAAACAAAAACGAATTACACCTTGAGGATATCAGAGAATGATCACATTTAAGCTTTAAGCATCAATAAAAACAAGCCATTATAATGATTAAATAATAACGTATATATGTTACAAAAATTTACTGGTTTTGGTGTCGACCTTCGGTATATTATAACCGCACCTAAATATCAAGGACCAAAGAATACCAGAACAGATTTTAGTGCATTGTTAAATTTGCAACTTGCGTAGAAATCTGGAACAAGTTTTTTACGGGTCATGTCTGGTTTCAGAATTTCCTGCTGCCATTTTGTGTCACAAAAATTAAATCAAATCTAGATAAAATAGGTACAACTTTTATTTTCGTGGGTGTTTGTTAATGTTATCAGTTCACCAAGGCAAATGTGCTCATTTTTCATCAAAAATATTACTCACTTTGGAAGTTCTGAATAAAAATATCTTGTTGATTGAGAAATACGTTTCATGAATCACTTTAGATTTTAACTTTATTTTAAAAACGAGTACCTGGATGTTTCCATCATAAGGAACCTGTTTGACTGTTTTTAATGAAAAGAAATCAAGGTTTACTATAAGGTACTACTATACCCAAATACGAACAAAATTACTTTTTTAAAAGCGGTTTAATGCAATTGAATTGTGTTCATAATATACAGTGTGTTCATTGCAGTTTCCCACACTGAATATATCGCAAACAAATGAAAATATCTAAACAAAAAGAAAAACATGTCAATTGATATACAGTATGAAGGAGTACACTAATAGTTCGTTGCAGCTAAACTAACCTCAAAATCTTAAATAGCACTACCCCACTTGCGATACGTTATTGTAAAGGGAATCACATTTATAATCTTGTGAAGTAAATTACACTCAGATTGGAGTACTTGATACAAATTTATAATACAATACGTCTCGTTTTAGTGGTGGGCATAAATCGTGTATTTCCGTGTATTCCCTGGGTTGCAGATTTCCTATACTTGTCGCGCTGAACAAATAGAGTAATTACATGCAATTTTCCTAATATTCCCAAAAAAGGGACAATTTTGTCAAATTGGAAGCTTTTTAAAAGAGAAATGGTGTAACAGAGCGCTGCAAATAACTTTTCAATTTTAAAGGAATTTTCCCTTTTTTGACTATATCACATAAACTGCACGTATTGCCGGTAAACAAAAAACTAATCAGCTCGCTGACGTGTTAGACCTTTTAAACCGGTTGAATTTCAGAAATCTATTATATCCCCATCTGTGTGAAGGAATTGGAGTTTTCTCTGTCTGCCAAGAAACCTGCCCGAGTTTATTTCTGGACTACCTTTAATTGTCTTTTATAAAATCACATGTTTAATTTATATTGAACTAAAAAGTCTTCAGGTGCCTGTGACGAGTCGAATCAGTTCGAGTTTCCCAAGATTTATTTTTAGTCAAAGTTAGGAAAAATAACGACCTTTTTCTACTTCGTGAATGCGTGGATGGATTCTCACCATGAGTGAAACATACCCATCAACAAATTGCCAAAGACTACAAAACTACTTCAAGTCTGGAAAAGCAGTCCAACAACGCACAACACTGCAACGCTCAATGAAATCCTCATACAGCTTATACGAAAACATTTGCACAACTGAAGAAGTAAGTAGCAGTGCTTAAAACGGTATTCGGTTTTCGACCGTAAAGCAGCGTTGAGGACAAGGCAAGACAGTAGAGGTGCCGATAGTAATAGGTGTTTTATCTCTAGTGGCTACTATACATTGCATCCACGTCGACATGGTTACTTTTCCATCCACAGACATCCATTGGTAGACTGAGGGATTTTGTTCCTCTTGGATATACACTCGTAGGTTTAACAAAATGATTTTATTTATTTTTCAATGTTTCGCTGATAGAGGACACGAAAGAATGACAAAAACCCAATTTTAGAAATTTTTTGCCCGATAGCGCAGAAAAATACAAAAGTCTCATATTTTCTTATTTTTAAAGGTGAAGTCTTTAGACGAATTGGTTTTGCAATAGACTTTCAATAAAAAGAAAAGACAAACATCGGTCTTGATCAAATGCGTGAAGTCAAATATTCACAAATCGCTATAAGATTGGAGAATGTAACACAACGATGCTTCACGAAGAAGTTGTTGAAAGTTACGTTTGATGTTTTATCAGTCTTCATTTGCTCTTTTGTCAAAGATTTTGGAAAATTAAAACTTGCTCACTTTTGAGCCATCGTAAATGAACATCATCGAGTTCTTATGCAAAAACTTTATTGTCAAAAATAAAAATGCCAAAAACAATTTTTGAAAAAATTCAAGATGGTGGAGTAAATCGAGTGTTTGCGAATGACGTGGACCATAATTTTATGGAGTGTTTATATTTGGCGATTTGTGCAGGGATTGAACGTTCACTTCCTCTGATGCTACTGTATACACCTTTAGATGATAGCGCTAAATAGTCTGCTTTCTTAGAGGAAGAAATGGACAAGTTTGAAAACTGTTCTGACATTTTTTGGATATTTTCTCCTTATGACACATATAATTGATATGGGTATGGCTGTCTTTTTAAAGATCTCTCTGGAATTAATGTTGATCAGTTATGAGATTAGAACTGCTCTAGACATAAACACTGAACTGTTTTGTACTTGATTCAATGTTTGCTATATCTCAGTTTCTTTTAATTATTCCCGATTACGTTACTATTTTGACATACTAGGAATAAATAACAAGAAATGGTTTTTGTCAATTCTAATTTATTACTTTCGACTACAAAAAATGAAACCAAAAGCTTCTATAAACTATTTTAGATACATCTACATGTTTTGTTTATCCACTGAATAAAAGGTGCTATCTTAACATACACATCTGGAAAACCATTTCCACAAGAATATTTTTCTGTTGCAACAGCAAATATTTCATTATCAGTTTTAGAATTTTCAACAATTAAAGGTCCTCCTTGGTCTCTATGACAAAGTCCCTGTCCTATATAGGACAAAGTGCACACTTCGTTGTTATTCAGTTCGTCATAATAACTTTGACACTCTTGCTTTGAAATTATTTTTAATTTAATTCCCTTCAGATTTTCAGGATAATAGCGTTTTAGGTAATTTTCCTTAATGGAACCCCATCCAGCAAAATAAACTTTTGGATTCTCTACTGCAGAAATATCGTGCATTCGTATTGATACTACTTTGATTTTTGGACCGGTACAAAAACTCGGTTTAACTTTTAGCACTGCAATGTTGTTATTAGTAGGGTTATCCTTATAGGCAGTAGGGAAAAATACTGAGTGTACCAGATGAAGAGATCCACCAGCCTGCAAATCTGTGCTACCAGCAATTATTCGTATTTGAATATCTGATAATTGTAATGAAGAGTTTACCCTGGAGTTATAAGCCAGATTTTAGATTTGTGGCATCACTTAAAAGCTGATATGACATTGACATTTTAGAGAAGAATTACAACAGATTGCCCTGTATAATATTAATTGCAATTTAAATAAACTTACCCATAATATAAACAATCGGCTGAAGTTAAAACATAATTTGGGCTAATTATAGATCCTCCACAAAAATATGTTAGATGCCAATTGAAGTAAAACTTAATTCCTACTAAGAAAGCATTTATGTCCTTTAATTCTGAGTTTTCTGATTGCCTTGGTTGATCGTTGTGTATTGCTAAAACTAAACCTAAAATGTTTCTCAAAATGAAAAAAAATAAAATAATCTTACCGAAATTAAAAATTGTTAAAACTAAAAATCTTTTGATTTTAATAGCTGCCATTGGTGTAGAAATACAGTAATTTTGTAACACACAAATATGTTATTCAAGAGATTGTATTGTAAGTAGGGTAAAGAAAGGTGAAATAGTTGATAACGCGATATAATCGGATTATTTATCAATAAATTTTCGTTGCTGGTAGGATAGAAAAACTTATTTACATACAGACTTGCTTACGATAAGAATTCTACCTTATAGATCAATATGTATTTTAAAGAACTAAGATATCTTACATAATAAATCAATACAGGGTGTAGCAGATAAACGTGTTTCAAGCAGATATCTCCAGTATATGAAGAAATGTAAAGAGACAATCGTAATTTTTGTCAATTTTTTTTGTAAGACTCCTATGATCCGTCTGCTCCTAAATATTACATTAAGGATATTTAATGCTGGAAATTTGATAAGTGACTACGCCTTGAAAATCAGAACTAGTTCAAGATGTGTGTTATGTGTTACATTGCGCATGGGGCATTAATAGAGCTAGTTACTTGTGACAATTGTCAGTTCCTCACCTTTAAAAGTCAATAAAATAACATTTTGTGTCAACGATTGTAAGTTCTATACTCTCAATGCCTTTTACTGTTTTTTAATGTTTGTGTAACATTATGCTTACCTAACAGATGAATGGGTAATGTCACAAAGTCATCATTTTATTTATCTTATAGTTACACTCAGTGAAATCACATATACAAAATTGTGACCTCATGAATGCTAACAGTTCTTGAATATTTTTCCCTGTCAATCAACTATAAAAATGTTTTTTAAAGATTTTTTTTTATATCTATATTTCTATATTAAAATGAATCATACCATATAAAAACCATGATATTTAAGATTGGAATTAGTTGCAAAATTATAGTTTACAGTCTGTCAGAATAGCAGGTACTGATGCTAGCATTGAATATTTGTAAGGTTACTTTGCAGTAGGTTGACTAATTTCACTAACCTCAGTAATCATTAATTAATAAACTTTAATAATATCAGGAAACAAATATGAAATCGTAGGGATAGTAAAAGGATATGGGGTCAGCTATTGCAGATGAACCAAATAAATGCACTTCCAATGAGATTTGTTGCAATTTTGAGGTCAATGTTATTACCAATTAGATTTGTCACATTAACATACCTTTAAAGTTAACCATTAAATTCTTATGCATATTTCGAAGAGTTGCGGCTCCTTCTAATAAACACATCTATAAGCATTTTTTGACAATTTAACTATTTATATGAAAATAGAATCGTGAAATATTTTTTTTTATTATAAAGAGGGTCAATATTACAATACTTGTTCTATTTTGGAATACTTATCTTACTGCAGTAGGTACTATAAAAGATTAATACCTACATCAAAAAAGGACTATTCACTATGATTTATTTAAAAATGATTAAATCTTTAATGTATATCAATATTCTTCCAATTATTTTTGTAAAACTACTTTTGTTAATGTTTTATTTGCTGTTGAATATTAATTTAGTATCATATGTTATTTTATTATTATTTCCTGAATATAATTTGATTATGGGTGTAGTAGATACTTAAGTAAGACGTAATTTGAAATAATTTAAATGATGTAACTTGAAGAGGGGGCTTACATATAAAACTAAAAATCAAGCTTACAATGTCAAAGACTTTTTGTGAGTTACAAAAATATTTGTTTTCTTTTTTGTTGTGTAAAGGAAGATTCTACAAGTAACATGTTCAAATTGGTAAGAGTTTACTTATTAGTTCAAATAACAAAATTCTTAAAATTATTATTTAAAACCACATACAACAGAGTAGATAGTTAGATGCGTATAATTACTAATTATTCTACAATATCCACAGAAATCTGTCTTATAGTACAGGCATATTCTTTAGAATAGTTTCTGAAAGTATGTGCATCCACTATTTTAAGTTTCTACATTGATACATTTAAATGTACTTGGAGTTAATCAAATGTCTTAACTTTTATTGTCTAATTGTTCAGGATTTTCTAGAAAGAATAAATTTCTAGCTACAGTTAATTAAATCAACTAATTAAGCAAAATAGACAAAAGGTAGAAAGCTTTAATTAGCATCTGACCTTTAAAGTGAAAATAATTGTTAATTATGTTATTTTAAGCATTGTTGTTACAATTAGTAGTATTTGTAAAAATAATATCGAATTATAATAAATGTAGAGAAATTAATTATTCAATAATGAATTATTTATTGGTTTAAATATAAAAATTAGAAAATAAAAAATGCAATATATAACGCCTATATAACGACAATTTAATACGGACGTGTTCTGTTGGTTGTCTATACTGTTACTAATTTTATATGAAAAATTCATTACTCTTTTGTTTTTTATAGGATATTATTTAATTAATTTTACCAGAAACTTATTTTTAGTCTTTTTAGACTCTAGATATATTTTTGTTTCCTTTGTTAATTTTTATTTTATGTTCTGCTTCTTTTAAGTTCTATTAGTTACAACATTGGTGATTTACCAAGATTTATTTGTATTTAGCAAGTTTATTTATAAAACTTGATTTGCTGCAACGGTGACATTTTGTCTTTATTGAATAGACTTTCTGACTTCTTCTATATTCTCTGTATTATTTTTTGGTAGATGTTTGCTCAGTTTCTTTTTAAATCAGGACCCATCTTTTAGACTTAGGCAGAACTTTCCATACGTAGAACCATTTCTAGGATTATTTTTGATAAACTGCGATAGAACAAACTTCCAAACAAGCCCATCTCTCAGTTGTATTCTTATTAGTACATTAATTAGTCAAAATCGATGATCCAAGGTTGGCTTGAGCCTTGAACTAGTTCATAATTCCAAACATGTCTGAATCTGAATTCTGAAAGATTCATTTTGATCTAGAACATCTGTTGATAAGGGTTGCGATTGGATTTTGGGAAGATATTTTCTTGGTTATAGTCTGACAAAATGACTTCTTTATCTTTCAACCTTCTAGAAGTCACAACAAAAAGGCTAAAACTCAATTGCAGAAATGTTGTTCCTCAATAAAGACAAAAATCAAAATCTTTCCAATAGAAAACAAAAGATGCCCGTAAGTTTTTGTCAATATATTTCTAAAAATCACGAGATACCAAATATCCATTGTTCGCCACGAAATCTGATTATGAGTCAGAAATAAGAAGCTTATTCTAAACGCTATTTTGTCATCCCCGTTTCGGTTAATAGAGACATTTCTCCGGAATAAAAACAAAACCTCGTATTAACAAAATTTCTTTGTCGTAAATTTTACTATTCAATCAATCAATATATTAAGAGCTGGGTACCAACGACCTCCATTTATTTTTTCTTTACTAAGGTATTTCGGAAAATCGAATTTTAACCATCGTTCAACCATCTAAATAACCAAGGGCACCGACAGGATATTACTCAGCAGCCAGGTGCAAAGTTTGCTTCTTTTTGACAAAACATGGATTACAATTACGTTTTTTTATCAGCACAAACAGCATCACACCCATGGAGGTTCGGTTTATCAATGCTTTAAAAGTTAACTATTGGCAAGATTCTTAGTTCTCAACAGCAAAAGTGTGAGTGTGTATAAACACAAAAGCGTTTTCAAAGGACCATGTACAATTCTTACAAGTTTTGGCTCTTGGTAAAATTGGCTGCAGCTGTAGTACATTATAGTTCCTGACGCATTAATCAAAGGCTCTACGGCTTAATAATAATCAGCAGTTTGAGATATGATATCTCACAGCGCGGAAATAGAATGTCATTCCGAGATGGAGTTTTGGTTGCTAGTAGAGGTAGTAGGTATAACGGCTTTCAAACGATCAGAACACCGCCAATCGTCATCTGTTTTTTACCGCATATCCTATTTCTCAGGAAAGGAATTTTGCATCGAATTGGAACATTGGTTATTGGTGGTGGTAGAGATACGGAAATGGTTTTTAAGTCATTCGGGAGACATCGACTGTTTTTGTTTTTATTTATTTCCTTTGTTTATACTTAGTTTTGGGAATATTTGGGTTTGTTCTTCAACTGAAGTGCAGTTATATCAAAACACAGTTCATGCTTTTTTCTCTAAAAGGCCTATTTTAGTGGCTTACACTAGGCTTTAGCGTTTCATCGAACTACCTACGGTGGTCTGTAGTCGGGCTACGCTCTTTACTAATATTTTTAAATCAATTATACTTAAATAAGGGTCGAACCTTGCTTTGCTTCTATTTAGAAAAATACATACACACACAGATAACCATCGACAGTGCCAAAATTGCTTGAAAGTCACTCTCCTAAGAGACTGCTGTAGCTAAGATTTTGGCAAGACAAAGAATGCTTATTGCACAATGTTGATAAGATATGTACATGGAAGTTGATGGGCATGAAATTTCTTTGTAGTTCCTCTTAATGATTTAGATTGCCTTCTTTCCTAATCTTTTTCTTTTTTTATCTTTAAACATACTTTTATATATTAATTATTTTTGTACAAGATTCGAGTTCAACAAGTAGTAGTGTGAGTGCTTCCTACTTAGCTGTTAGAGTTGACAACCTAAGAAGGTGTAACTGCATCCCAGCCAAGAAAATTAAAACACATAGACTCTACAATAAAATCGTAAAAAATATATGATAACTCTGGCTTAACGCCAGGTAAAATAATATTTGTCTATGCCCATGTAGATGGTCATACTTTAAATTATCACCCAGAAAAAGGCTTCTATGACCTTGCTTTAAAAATGGCCAACTTGTCTACCAAGTTTTAGAAAAACCAAGACTCGTTCACTTTAAGACAATTGAAGACAGTAAACTAGGTGTCTACGGATAGGTAGTTATTACCACACTTATGATTACAGTTGCATGATTATATGTAAAAAATAATAGCAAGTCCCATATTAGATAATTTGTCTCAATCTATAGAACCTAAAAACCAGAATCACCATTATCCAGGGTGTATCGTAGTAAATGTCAAAATTTGGAATAAAATGTAAAATTTTCTACAGTTTCTTAAAGTTTCTATTTTAGAGAGTTTGGTTTGAGAAAACCAAGAAGTGTTAAGAATCTTAAAAAATTTTGACGCTTGATGGCAGACAGAGGCGTAACTAAGGTTTTTTGCGCTCTTGGAAAAATTTAGCCTTAGCGTCACTGATTTTTTTAAGGTGCCAACTTGTACTAGAGGAGACAGATGCTTCCTCACTAAGTGGGCATTTATGTTGCTTTTAGTGTATTTTACAAAATTCTGTTTTTTGCTGGCTTTGCCAACCCTTACTTGCAGTATTGACGGCAGGTTACCCAGATCACCCATCTGATGTATACCATAATCGTTCTTTGCAAAACTGCAAAGTTTCACGATTGTTATTCAATAAAATACCGAATGGGAAAGTTAGCAAAAATAAAATGTATGTAAGTTTTACTAACAGATTCAGAAAATACAAAATTTAAAATTCTTGAAGTGGAAGAAAGATGGCGAAATGGAGAAAATAACGTCTTAGGCGTAGATGCGGATTGCATGTATATCAAGGATGCGAACGCTCTTCGTAGATATAACCTTAATAATTGCCATTGAAGTTAAACTTTTTGTAAATATTGAATAGTAGATTTTTGAGCTAGAAAGTTATGCAACGGTCTTTTGCTTTTTTTTCTAAATTGCATTCGTATCTCGAGAACGAAAGGTCATTTCAAACCGGGACTTTGACTATTAGAAATAGTTTATCTTAGGGCACTAAACAAATCAAACAATACAGATCACCTTTTGTTTTTTTGTCTGACAGATGTGAAATATTCTAAAGATAGTTAGTCATAAAGATATAAGACTTTCTATACTATAAATGATGTAGCTTACAGTATCCACCGGGTTTGGTGCCAAAAATATTTTTATAATTATATAGGTGGACAGATCAGTTATTACGTACCACAAACGTTTCTAGGGCTGCATCTAGAAAAATATTTAAGACGTCAAAGTTTTATTAAAAACTTCTTCAGTTCTCTCTCTTCTTTCCCAATAGCTGGCTATTTTTCTACATTATAACATACGTTAATGACTGTTTTCCTCTTACTATCATTCTTTTCTAGGTGCTTCGTTGCTAATATTATCGTATTAGTAATAGTAGACATCTCAATATTTCATGCTGTTTACAAATTTTTGAAAAAACAAAGATTACCGACAGCTTGGTTTAATTCAGACTTAGAAATCTACCGAATAAATACATACGTTTAGTTTAAATACCACGTTTGCTCGAAAGATTAAAAGAAAGTGAACATGACTGATCTTCAATGTAACAGACATGATAAACAAGTTTTCATTTCAAGTAGAAAATAAAAGAATAAAACACAACTGTCATAAACTACAAAATCAACGCTTAAATAAAATTAACTCTCACACACATCACATAAGGTTGTCGTAAACAGTAATTTGAAAAGAAAACGAAAAGTAAGGCAGTAGTATCAGATAATCATAAACGTTAGCAAAGAATTTTAAATTACTCGTTTTATCCTAATTTGTTTTTCACTGCTTGTTATTGAATTATGGCGCCAACCAACCGTTGAAATCATATGACCTAGCGAGATTTTGGAATTGCTGACTTTTCCTTAAATCTACATATTTTAGTTTTTCCAGCTGAAAGTATTTTCCAAAAGCAATAATTAATGTTGTAAATGCCGTACTGACACGTTCATTTTATTTATTTTATTACTTGAAAAGAGAAATTACAAAGTGATTTACATCAAGAGGCGAAAAAACAAAACAACTTTTCTCCAATCGCGTATAGTTTTAGAGGTTAGAGTAAGAGTTGAGAATTTTCTGGAGCTGTAAATAGAATTTTGTAGTAAGCTAGCTATATCCCATAAAGAAAATATAATACTGATTATGAAATTTTGTTTTTTTGCCTTCTGATGTAAATCACCCTGTATTCACAATATTGTCTTCTCGCATAAAATAATTAATCTACACCGGGAATCGGAATGCTTATGTTGATTTTGAGTTAAGATGGTATAAAGTCATGGCCTTCACTGTTTCCTATAATTTACAAACGTACAATCCAATTTTTATTTTTATTTTGAGTAAAACAGTTTTTTTCTTAACGTCATAAACATGACACAGCAGCATATTTATCTGCTAAAAACTAAACCTACATTGTGTTCGGGGCATTTTACTGAAAATCACAAGGTAGTGGTAGAGATGGTAGAGATAAACAAACTTTGATTTTTTAATGCACTGTTGCCGTTTTGAGCATCAAAAAGTGGGTACTAATCAGAAGTTTTAGGACAAGTTATTAAAATAGTTCAAAAGCAATTTCTTCTAAAATATTCCTATACTTGAATTCTTAGGACTATTGAAATACTTTCTTGAAAATTTCTAATAAATTGTGATACAAAAACACAATTACTTACTACCCACTAGAAATTTTTGTTTACTTAAAATAGAATAGAGAATGTTAATCACACATGTGACCTAAATAATCTCCAGACCTGAACCCGATAATTTTCTTTATTTGTATAGTAATTACTGTAAGTGGTTTTTATTAAAAATTAAACATTAAATTATTTTATTTTACAGCTAATCCTTGCTACCATCTTGGCATTGACAGCCGCAAGACCAGGAATTATCGCTCCTGTTTCACCTTTGATAGCTGCAGCTCCATTAGCAATCGAAGCACCTGCTACAGTTATTGCAAGCCCTTCTATTGCTATCGCCATTGCTCCTGAACCAATTGAAGCACATGGATACACAATTATTTACTAAACTTCTTAGAAATCGAATCAATAAATAATAGTAAAAGTGGAGATTTAAAAAAGAAAGTAAGCTGTAAATGAAAATGGCCTTGTTAAGTATCTTTATGGATCTATATTAATCTCTAAATACAAAATATATTATCAACAGAAAAATTATTTTTTTAATACTCTAAAAGACGTAATAAAAGAATCATACCAGAAATATTTGTAATAATTTAGGGTAAAACCAACCCGGATCTCAAGTATTACACAATTATGAAAGTCGGATTTCCGAAAGAGAGTGCAATCGTTTATAACAGTTTACTATCTTAGATGACGTCAGTAATTTCGCTGCAACCTACACTAAATTCGCAAAACTAAAAGTTGTTTTACATTTAAAAACGTCACATAAAATAAAATAACTAACAATAATATCAAAAAGAAGTAATCAGTGATCCGCAATACAATAGCAACTTTTTTATATTGTAAATTAAACTGTTACTAATAAATCTACTGAAATTATGAAATTAATGATCGAGACGCATGCACACATAAAACCACGGAATGAGATCCGGGAGAAAGTAAAACGAAATTAACAGTAATGAAGAGTGAATAGTAAAGACATGCACCGGTGCAAGTTGAAGAACCTCAGGCCTTGGACCCAAAACTGGCACGTAATATTAGACCACCTTTATCTTGATACAAAAACAAAACACTAACGTGACCAATTTATTAACATGTCGATGTTTATAATGAAGAAAGTGAATCTGGTTTGAATTGTATAACATTTTTTGTTTTATTTGTATGTCAAGACGCGTTGACATAGACACGCAATTAGATAATATACTTTTTTTGTTACAACAAAAGCTGTATACACGATATATTGAAATCAACATCAATTTAGTTTATATTGTTTTTGCTTTGATATTGTTATTTTTTATTACAATTTTAAGAAGTTTTTATATAAAAAATTTTATAGGAAAAACCAAGTATTCGTTTATGGAAGAAAGCAATTTTGAATTAAATTCTACTTTCAAATTAGAAGAAAAGAAACTACAAAGCAAGATATTGAAAGAGAATTATCTTTTTCTTTAGCTTTATGATTTTTTGAAATATTTCCATGGCCTACTATTTCTGTATAATGACACAAAACAAATGTTGCAAGTAAGATTGCTTGTTTTATTTTTTCGATTCTTTTATTAAAATTTGTTTTGTTTTCTAATCGTTAACTGCATTTAGTGTTACAAAATTCTAAAGAACACGTTTTAGGGATGTTGCATTAGGTACCGTACCACATTTTTTAGATTTAATTAAAAGAATTTTTCTTTTAATGTTACTTAACTTTCATTCAACATCTTCTTCAATGGTTTTTTTCCAATTCTCAAATTTATCTAAAATTTTCTAATTGTTGTTTTGTTGTTGCTTAAACGACCTAACCGCAGTAAGTTAACTAATGGTTGACTGGTACCATATTTAATAATACACTAATGCGGCGGATAGCTTTGCATGGGAATTCTTAAGACGCAACCAGGAACTGCTGTCCAGAGTTCAAAGCTCTAAATATTTTAGGCAATTGCAGTAAAGTAATTTTTTCTGCGATTTAAACCAAGTAATATTTACATGGCCAATCTCTGATAAAGTGGTTAATTGATTTCTTACAGTTAATGGGATGGAATTAGTTTCCATTCTTTTCTTAAATTTCGTTTTCAGATTACTGATTTCTTGAGAAATTTTAATAATTGTAATTTTATCATCCCAATACTCTTTACTTTGGTACAAAATGCATATGATTGACTATGGATAAAATGTAACTATAGCTCAGAAATTCCATCACAAAAGAAGTTCTCTATAATTTTTGAGCATTTCTCTTCTGACAGGAAATATAACTTTAATGGTTGGTACAATTTTAAGAATAGGGGTAACCAATACCAAGAGCCTTTGGTATTCAACCTCTGCTTCTTCACAAAATGTTTTAAGGGATCCAACTCTGATATAAATATAACAATAGAAACAAATTGTGATGATTATGTTTTTAATGTCTATTGGTAAAAGATCAGCGGCATTTTGCATAGCATTTGTAACGTAAGCTTGCGTTAGAATATTTGAACTCTAGATTAACTAAGATGCTACTTGTCTTAGACCGGCTAGACTCAGTTGGTGGCCTTGAGCGAAAATAAGGAGATTATACAACATACAATAAAACACTTTAATACATATATTGAAAAATATCAAAAAACACAAAAGTTTAAATACATAAGTTAAGGTACAACGTCATATAAGAGCAAAATAAAAATTAAACCAATAATATCATAGAAAGAAATTGTAATATTTATTTTAACAAATTAAAGTAGTGAAATAATACCACTTTAAATAAGTGTAAAAGCTTTTACAAATACATTATCAAATAATTCATCTATAATAAAAAATTTTAAAAAAAAGGTTTAAAGGTCATATCAATTACAAACACTCCTGTAATCTAAAATGAAAGCAAGTGGGAAAATCTAGAAAAATTATAACAATAAGCTTTATACGAATAATAATATTTTAAAAAAATTACTCATGAAATATAAAATGAAAAAAATTTCGTTTATTGTAATTAATAATTTGACCACTAATAAATATATAATAATAATATGGACGAATCGAAGCTAAAAGAAATAATTTTAAATTTGTTCATGAACAATAAATACAGTCGGAATCGGAAATTGAGAAGTAAAAAAAGACTTACCACGACAACCCCGCTGTTATACAGATCTGCACGCAGATGTAACTAACCTAACTAGGGAAGCACACTTACAATTCAGTTAATTAATTATCAACAACAAAAATATAAGGAAGAACAACAAAAAAAATAATTAACAACTAAAAATACAGATAATTCCAAAGCTAATAATAAGAAATTTATGCCATTGTGATCGATAAAAAGTTTCATATATTTTAAATAGGTTAGAAACTATCTAATTTAGCATAAGGTGTATTTGTACCCGTATGTGGACTTAGCAACTTGTAACGGTCTTTTTGTGGTTATTAACCCGCCACATAATTAATTGTACGGTATATCATCTTTTTTCCGTGTGAGACACCCGGTATTTACTAAAGTTCCTTTGACTAAGAATTCTTAAATACAAATTATAAATCTTACTAACACTATCCAAATTACTAACCAGATCATAAGATTAAACCCAAATCAATCTGAAACACCAACGAATGATTCCAAAATCCTGCAGTAAGGAAATAAACTTGACGTTGGAAACAATTATACCCTGCGTCCCGCTTACTTAAAAAAATAAAATCGAAAAGTTCGTCAATCCCAATTGATTTCAAAATTTAACAAGTACCAAAACCTCTTCAACGAGAAAATATTAAAAAAAATTATAAGATCACATCGACAGTACTGATTAAATACAACACTTGTAACGAAATCAAAAAGTAAACGTTACTCATTATGTACTATACCTATAGGCTGTGTATCCCATGCGCATAATACTTTGTTGAACTGCTGCATTTAATCCACTCAAGATATTATTCGAGCCTTTTCCTTGATAAGCCCCCAAGATTAGTATTCCCGCTACTAGCACACTATGCCGCAACTTTGCTAATAAGCCTATTATTTTTTAGAATTTTTATTAAAAAATCAGCTATTATTTGAGATGTTTCCCCAGGCAACGAGACAAAATCCAAAATTTTAACTTTTATAGTACTTCTTGAATCGAAATAGCGTACAAGTGTGGGAAATAATTTTGAATCTTTATGATTTGATGCATAAGAATAAATCGTGACATACTTCACCATTTCTAAATCATTATTAAGTTCATTTATCGCGAATGAAGCAATCATCTTTTTAATTGCAGCTTCTGTTTTACTCCTTTTACAGGTAAATCCTTTTTTAAACACTTCCTGCATTATTCTGGTAGTACAGTCCATAGACTTAAAACGTTGGTTATGTTACGCTTTCTGCATAAAGAATTTGTAATGTATTAGATGCTGCAGATCGTACGAATTCTTTATGTTTTTCACTTGCTATATGTCTATTTGTGTCGTATTTTCCACCTGATGCTATAGAAAACTGTCTCTGACAAGTTTGTCATGAAACTTCCAACTCAATTTTTTTTAAATCTCTTGGGTGAAGGCATTCGCATTTTGAAATTGAAATTCAGCATGCTACAAATAAACTAAGACGATTAAACACATTTACATTGTTTGTGGCCACAGTAACATAAATGGGTATGCATTATTGCTACTGTACTGGTTCTTAAGATCCAACGCACTGCCAATCAATATAAAAACGTCAACGAAATTGGTTATAAACGTTAATTTTACGTACTCGTGATTAAAACGGGAAACCTTAAACGAAACACCTGTATAAGAGGGTGGTCTGAAAAGTTTCCGACCTAACAAAGATACAAGACATTTTTTCTGAAAATTTTTTTTTATTTTTTAACATAGTCTCCTTGTAACTCTACATACTTCTCCCAGCGATGCTCCCATCTCTTTAACCCGTCCAAATAGTACTCGGCATTTTTCTCTGCAAAATAATTGTTCACGAAGATGATTGCCTCTTCATTTGACGAAAATCTTTGTCCTCCGAGCGCAATTTTTAGATGAGGGAACAAAAAGAAGTCGCTTGGGGCTAGATCTGGTGAGTAAGGCGGATGGTCAAGCAGTTCAAACCGTAATTCGTGGATTTTCGCCATGGCAACCGCTGAGGTGTGAGACGGTGCTGCGTTGTCTTGGTGAAAGACTATCCCAAAAAAACAGTCGCTATCAGTTTCCCAACCGAAAAAACAGTTTTTGCTTTTTTTGGAGCCGGTTCCCCCTTTGCAGTCTACTGTTTGGACTGTATTTTTGTTTCGGGCGTATAATGGTGTATCCAAGTTTCATCTACAGTAATTAATCGGCGCCAAAACTCGGATTTATTTCGCCTAAACTGCGCCAAAAGAGCGTTGGAAATATTCATTCGAACACGTTTTTGGTCTAACGTGAGCAAACGCGGCACCCAACGCGCGGACAGCTTTCTCATGCCTAAATGTTGATTTAATATGTGACAAACACGTTCTTTTGACATGTTCATAACCTCTGCTATCTCTCTCACTTTAATTCGGCGGTCGTCTAGCACCATTTGGTGAACTTTGGCGATGTTTTCGTCGGTAGTTGCAGTTTTTGGACGTCCCGAACGTTCATCGTCTCCCAAGCTCTTACGGCCACGTTTAAATTCAGCAGCCCAAAATTTCACTGTGGTAAATGATGGTGCAGAGTCCCCATACACAGAATCCAACTCATCTTTTATTTGCGAAGGCGTATTGCCTTTCAAAAACAAATATTTAATGACAGCTCGATACTCGATTTTGTCCATTTTCACAAAAAAACTCACATCAACTCACTCAAACGACTGTTACATAAGAACTGCGCGTCCAAAATGGCTGAAACTTTGGTGAGTAACTGTCAACAGATGAACAACGAAATTTAGTAGCTTTTATTTACGAGTGCTGCCATTTTCACGTTGAGGTCGGAAACTTTTCAGACCACCCTCGTATATTACAAAAAAGCAGAGGACGCGACATCTCATTTATTTTTTACCAACTACGAAAAGCAGAAATGCGGAGCATTTTGGAGGACGCTTGATTTGTAAGATGGTAAGTCTGAAAACGAGACAATTCCACCCATTGCGGGACGAATGGTGGTTTTATTAATGCATAGCTGGTGTTGCAGGTAAGGTGAACCAAGAAGACATCTCGATTGTTTGAAAGAAGACAGACGAAATAATTATTTAAACACCAAGTGAGATGATATTAATTCCGAGATTGTAAGTTTTCAATGGAAGAATTAACAAACTTTAGTCCCGTGGGGTACACAATATTCAACGAACTCCGAAGAAGTCGTTACTGAGTTTGCGAAGTCTGTCAGTCTGTATGTATGTCTGTCGGCATTTTTTGTCAAATTTTGAAATTTTGACTTCAGATTTGGGTTCTACATCGAAAACTAAAGACAACGTGGTGTCTTCGTTTTTTGATAACTTTTCGGGAACATAGTCAAAATGGCCGCCGAAATTTGAAAAATGTAACAAACCAGAATTCGTTGTGATTATGCTTTGCATTCCCAGAAGTTTTAGGTTTACTCACCAGTCACCACCTACACTTACTACTATTGTTATAAAAAAATAAAAATTTCAAATAGAAACAAAAAAAATATCATTTGCATATAATATACGGGAAGAAGGTTAAAATGTATTTAAAACGTAAAAGGTTTTACAAAATTTAGCATAAAGCAGGTTTTTCATTTTAATATGAAAAACGAAATCGCAGAAGATTATAGATAATGTTACAAATAATGTAACTCCTCCCTCTTTAAATCCAGATCTCTGGAGAGATCCCTTTTTCAGACAAAAACTTGTTGACTTATCTTCCAGTAGACACATGCCTCAAGAGTCTCGGCTAGATTTATTTCCAGAAATGCAAAGAATTCAGTAAACAATGCTGATAGTTTTAGCTTTAAAGAACACATAAGAAAAACCGCAAATAAAGCAGAGCAATTAACGAGGGCTCTAGGCAGGCTAATGCATAGCACAAGAGGATCACAAACAAAAGCGAGGCACACTCAAAGATGCTACATCCAATGTTGGAAGGAACTGCACCATGCTGCAGAAAGTGCAGAAAAAACTAGCAATTAAAATAAGCGGAGCGTACCGCACAGTATCCAGAGACGCCCTTTTAGTCATTGCGTGGCTGATTCCAATAGAATTACTGGCCAAAAAACGCAAAAAACTAAATTGTTCAACAATTGAAGTGGCCCACCAAAAAAAAAAAAAAATACAGAAACCACAAGTAGTTATGAAAAATGACCATAGGTAACTTTTATTTTGTTTTTATATATAATTCTACATTAAGTTTCTATATTTAGTTGGAATTTTATTTATGTACAAAACCCAATAGTAATCGACCAACTTTTCTTTGAGAATTACTTTGCTGTACTAAACGGCAGGCTAAATTTAACGTATCTTCGCCTAACCGATTAGAGGGCATACTGGCATTATTTGTTATCAAGATATTTGATATTCTGTAGCAAAAATCGAAAAAACGGATTTTTGAAAATTCTATAAATTATGTCCCTACGCACTCGGGAACTAAATTACTTTTCAAATTACTCAATTCTAAAATTTTTATGATTCTACAAAGCAAATCTTATATCACAATAAAAGAATTATTTATAAATGACATGTCAACAACCGTTAATGCCTTTTTGTTTCTAATAAATACGAAAACATAATCTTTTTTCTTTGCTGGGCTACTTTAATTGTTGAGCAGTTTACATGAGACGGAGCCAGAAAATCAAAGCAGGAAGGAAGCCCAAACACGCACGGTGGAAAAGGTGGCAATCTACGTGGGAACAGAATCATAATAAGGGAAAATGAACCAAAAATTGATCTCGAATATCGGAAGATGGATAACTAAAAAGCACGCAGGAATAGGGTTTTATATAACCCAAGTACTCACAGGACATAAAAGTTTTGGGGCATATCTGAACGCAATAAAAAAGAAGAAATCAGAAGAATGTGCATTCTGTAGGCATAGCCCAGACGATGTCGAACACGCCGTATACAAATGCAGAACAGTTAACACCGTCGGACAAATGCTGGAAAGCCAAAATAAGTGGGACCTTATATCCGGGTATCTCAAAAAAAGTCATGGCAAAGCGAATGAAGGCAGAACGAGAGGAAAAGAAATAAAAGAAATACAATACAATAATACCAGTAGGTTTTCCTGCTTATTAATGCACTTGACAAGGGAGGAGGTTTTAGTCCGTAGGGTACTGACATGACTCAGTACAGTCGGGCATGCCACAACGTACGGGCGTTGTGGTACCCATGAGGATTTCCTCCTTCCCTCGTAAAAAAAGTATATCTCAGGTTAGATATTACAATATTCTATAGTCTAGCACAAAATTAAATTTTCACATGTACTGTATAGAATTTTTAGATCAACATGTTAAAGAATAAGTGTTTAGTGCTGAGACTGGGGATGAGAACTGGTGATAAGTTGTGTGGGTGTTCAAACAATCAAGACGATGGGTTTCCTTTCATCGTGTTTGACTTCTTGTTTCCAAGATACAAAATTTCAAACACAAGACATCGATGAATTTCGCTCATATTTAATGTTCAGTCATTCAACGATCTTTAAAATCAAATTGGTTCCAAGGATCACTGATGGGCTTTTGAAAGTATTTTGATTTCCTGGTAGCATGGTTCGACTCGATATAAATTCTCACAATGTTTGCCTCTTGCTTTTCTCTTCTCACAAAGATTATCATCTATTACACTTGGTGATGCTTTCGTCTAGACGCCAGCACATTTTTGTTTGTTTTGACCTTGCAAATACTTTCTTGATAGTCAGTGTTTTGGGTTTTACAGGAAACTGGACTGTAGAGAAATACCAACATAGCCCACAATTGAAAACAAGTGCTTAAAGTTAGATTCATCGATAGGGTTCTTAATTTTTTGACTGTTTTGATCATATACATACCACAGGTGGTCTCTAAGGCAAAAGTTTGTTTAGGCTAAATAATCAAATCAGGAACTATTGTCATAGAGCATTAAAACTTCTTTTTATAACAATGAATTATTTATGAATTATAAAATATGTTGTTTTAGAAAACAAGCTAAATTTAGTTAACTTTAAACTGGCAGTAGTGATGTGGCAGAAAAGATAAACAAAACACCATAACCAATAAGACAATCTAGACTATATTGATAATGATAATTTATTAAAAGATTACAACATATTAAATAAATATTATGTGCTGTGTTCATGAAAAGTCTTTTATGTATGGGTCTGGAAGGCAAAAACGTCATTTTGTTTCATCTCTTCATCTCGGAACAAAAGGTAGATATGGAATAAAAGATAATCAGATCCGTGAATGTCACTGCTGCGTATCTATCTGCACCACTAAGAAAAACCACTGAAAACTTCAAATGAGGACAACTAAATATTTTGCACCCCCCTGTAAAGATCATGCCAGCCTATACATGGTCAAGTCTTTACAGCTGATGGTTAGCAGCAAAGGGTAAAATTATTTGTCGAAATTTTAGGTAAAGATAAATAAACATCAAAAACAAATCGTTATTTCCACAGAAGCGTGTAAAGATCTACTACTTTTTTCGGCTAAAGAATGTTTAATGAATTTTTAGATTAAATGCTTTCAAAAAGCTACACGCGTACTCTTACATGCTAAGTACGTAACATCCTACATTATATTCATGCCATTACCATGTATTATGGATCGTAAAAAGATTTAATACAAATAAACAACGGTTGCTCATTCATCTTTAAAAAGCGAAATTCTTATACAAGATTGTTGTTATTTTAATAATCGGATATCCAACAAGAAAACTAATGTTTCAGGCATTATTTGGTTTGCATAAATCAAACAATCAAAATAAACTTTATTTCAGAAGTTACAGGATCTGTTTGCTATACCATTAATCACTAAATTAAAATTCAGGTCTTCTTCTTAGAAACAAACATGATTCAACAACACAGAATGCACGATTATATTAAAGCTAGTATACTCTTGACACGCAGTATAAATTATGTAATGTGCAAATAATCAAATTAAATACTGCTTAGTTACTATTTAATAGATGAAGGAACTAAAATTAATTGGTCAGCTGTACAACAGTGGAGGTTCCTTATGAATGAACTTACGCGTGAAATACGTTATTGTGAAACTGGAAATTCTGAAGTTTAAACCATGCAATCTTATTTGTATCTTTAGATGGGAATCCCCTGTTTTGTAACAGCTTAGAAGTGAATAAACTTTTAAGTGAATAGAATTATTAATATTACGCGTTCTATTACGACTTATATGAAAAGTTTTATTGATTATACTAAGATACTAAGTAGATTCTTTGAATTTAGTATTTTGTTTTTCCAACAAGATTTTACACAATCGTGTATACAGTTCATTAATTCGAAAGAATGAGACTTACTAACCATAAGTATGACAATTATTAATATGTTACGTTACAAAATCTTTACAGACTACTAAGTGTGGGTAGTGTACTATAATGGTGTGTAATATGAAAGTAAATAATTTGAAAGAAATTTTGGTCTACTGACTGACTAAAATGCACCAGCAAAGGCATATTTTTTAAAATATTGCACAACATTAAATAATTTTTGCATTAAAATACTATGATAATTTGTACCTAACATGATAAATAGTGCGTTGACCCATTGGTTTTATTATTCGTCTTAATACTTCAAAATTCTGTTTGGAATAAAATTTCTTCTATTTAGAAAATTGACTGCTTTAACTTAAAAAGTGTTACTCTGTACTAATAAGCTTATCAATGCAACACTGCAACTCTCATCTATTCTAAATCTTAGAATAATATAGCTTTTTGCCCTCATTCCTCTTTTCGCTTTTGTTTGAAAACAATCTACGTGGACAAATGGACATTCTTGAGTGTGTGCCCATAAGTTATCGGACGTAGAAAGAACCTGATATTCGAAAAAATTGCGATTTCTTAATTCTGATATTATCAGGGAGTCTCACACTACGCGGTAATAGATCAAAGTTCGATTTTCTAAAATCGATCTTTGCGTCGAGTTATCCAGCTTTTGTGTTACAAACTCCTTGACTGGAACTAATATAATTTTTGAATTTACACTCAGTCGACTTTTGCTAAGCTTAACTGCTCTGGTTTCGCATATAAATGTTTTTTCTTTAGTTTGTCTTTTTACCCTGAAATTTACTAACTCACATTAAGGTAAGTGCTGTAACCGTGATATCTTTGGTGCCATTCTGAAACGCGGCAACTACCGCAAACAATTAGGTGAGACTCATCAAACAAACTCATTGCTATTTCGATAATAACAAACATTGCATTACTACACTAGACTGTTTATTTTCTTGTTTTATGCAATCACCTTACCTCCACCAAAGGCAACCATCTGGCTAGCAGGGTTGTTATTAGAAAATTAAATTTTCCAGTTCCAACTTTTTACAAATACATTCAAAATATTAAATAATGGCGGGCTCTTCTGTATCACACGGTATATTCTTCCATTAACTGAAAGTAGTGTCAATATTCATTAAAGATTAATATTATCAATCTGCCAAGACTTTTGCTTCTGTCCTAAGAAGAATTGCCTGAATTTATATTTGCCTTTAGAGAATTTTCTTGTGTCTCATACACCGTCATTATCATTTTTTATATTTTTATACAAGGTCTTTCCAAAATATACGAAGGTGATGATATAGCAGATTAGGACTAGTTCCTTAAGTGCACAGTTTCCTAGGTATTTCAAAAAATCTCTCACTTAGCTTTTACTCTTTGGTGTCTACTCTCGGTTAATTTCGTGATGGATACAGTCATGTGAGCACAGATATAGGGTGGAAAGTACATACTGTTTTAAATATAACTGCACTAGAAAAAATACCTTATTTTTGAAATTTACAGCTCAGTCGTATGTCACCAAAGATGATTCGTGAGAGGACGTAACCCGAAACGGGATCCCATTTGGGTTTTTTAAAAAAATTAATGAATGGCAAAACTTGATCTTAAACCACAAAAAGCAGCCTGTGCGAGGACGTGGTCCAAGCCATATTTGCATTTAAATTTCTTAAGAAGGTTAATGGAAGGTAAAGATTGTCCTTGGTTTACCAAAGGTGACCCGTGCGAAGTGCAGCCCAAACTGTATTCGCATTTAACTCTCTTAAGGTTAATGGAGAGCGAAGCCCAATTTTGGACTACCAAAAGTGGTCCTTTCGTGGGCATGAAGGTTAATGGACGTCGAAGTGCGATTTTGAGCTACCGAAAGTGGTCCATTCTAGGGCATAACTCGAGCCGTGTTTGCATTTAGGTTTCTTAAGAATGGTAATGGCAAAGCCTGATCTTAGGCCACCTTAACTCGGCCTAGTCCGCATTTAGATCTCTTAAGCAGGTGGATAGAGTCAGAGTCAGAGATCTTGAGTCACCAAGGGTGGACGTAACCCGAGCCGTTTTTGTATTTGGATTTATTAAGAAAGTTAATGGTAGTCAAAACTCAATTTTAGACCACCAAAGGTGGTCCTTACAAAAGCATAGCCCAAGCCGTGTTCGTATTTGGATTTTTTAAGTAAGTCAAGCGTCTCCATACAAAAGTGACCCTGATCAATGTATTTAGCTCTTTAATTTATTTACTATTATTAAGTGAATTGTCGACATATTCATCATGAACGCAGATGTAGAAAGGCGCAACAAAACCTTTTTAAACCGTTTGCAAGTAAAACCAAATTTTCAAAAGTAACGCAGCATCTAACCTTCAATTAAGACTTCTTGATCAATGCTTACATAACTTCGAAAAACTCGATTTCACTTGAAAACTGCATTTTATGAAAAATAAAATGCAAAAGTAATTTTATTCGTTAAATTGTTTGTTGCTCTCAAAAACGACATGATTGTGTTTTTTTGACAGAGGCTTAACACGCATTTTCTGAAAAGGTTTCTATCAGTGTTGCTTCATGCCTAGAAATATAAATAAATACTTAAAACGATTGGCAAGGTTGTTTAAGACCGAAAATAGCAGTTTTTTTTAATCAAATAAGAGATAGAAGTGACACTTAAAGATTTTGCAAAGAAAGTCTGTTATCAGTTTGTAATTTTTCAAGACATCGCTTTGGTGAAACAACAAATTAGTTTCTTATCAAGATTTGCTTTTATGAAACGGCCTTATTTGAATGTAAGGGTTATAAAGTGTTTTATAATAAAAGCTAATTAAATTTAGTTTATCACAAATAAAACTCAATCGACTTCTTTTGTTTGTTCGTATTTTGCATAATGAAAAAACCTAAACAAGTAATTTAGAGCATCTAATTCTTAAAATCGATTACAAAATTAAAATCCTTAAATATAATCTACATAAAATATACTGGAAAACCCTAATATCGTTACAATATCCGTTTCAAACCCTTCCATTTTGCTTAACAAAACGTTTCTTGATCATCCCCTACTATTCTTAATATGGTAAGATAACGTAAGAGATGATGATATAAAAGCCAAACAACGGTGATATATAGTCATACAGTGAGTGTACAGAAGACGTAGAAAGTGACTGCCTACTTGAGGAGGGAAACTATATAATTACCATCCGGTGAAAATAACCTCTTCAGTTTTTTGATTACAGTGCAGTGAATCCTTCACTAGTGATTACTATTTTTTAAGGTACTACTTGCAAGGTTTGTTGTGTTGTTTATTTTTTGTAGGTTTTATTTTTCGGTAAATTTATAGTTACATAGAAAATTACTGACTAGATAATTATTTGATTTTTCGATTTTTAAAACGTTATTGAAATTTTGTTTTGTAACCCATCGTTGAAATCTCCAATTTTTTATTTTATTTCTATTTATTTGATTAACACTTTATAATAATTAATTACAATAAACTATTTTTTTTTATTTAATAGCATCACAAAAGTCATTTAGACAACGGTTCTTCCGTTTTATTAATTTATACTAAGAACAAGAAAATTCAAAAAAGATTTCAATGCGCGTATACAATTCAAACCGCAGTTTTCTCATATTTTTGTTAGTGTAGAGTAACATAAATCTTCCACAAAAGTTGTTTTAGCCGTTTTATAAGACATCATCCCAGATTTTATCAACTGTTTGAATTTATTTGCATTTATACAATACAAACTGAAACAGTTCTTTCTCCCATTAAAAATCTTCTCATGTGATAATGAACTGTTGGCCATGACCGAACAAAGAAGTCGAGAAAGTGTGGAGAAGTTAACTTTGTTCTATTTTATTTATTTATCTCAAGACAATTTCGATAATGATAAAAATTAACCTTCATTTCAAAATTGTTTAATTAGTTTTTATCTTTTAATTAAGTTTCACAGTTTTGCAAAATTCAATTAGAACTTTATGTGATTTTAACAAGAAAAAAGTATGTATTACAATCACGAAATTCATTAATAAGAATATTACATAAAGAAGTCATGCTTTCTTACTGTTAAAAATATTTCAATTAAAATAGTTAAAAAATTGTTTGATATTAAATCATGACGTCATACAACAGATTTAATGTATGCAAAGAAAGCGAAAAGAAAGTAAGAGCAGTGTCCTACTAACGGATAATTCTCTTACCAAGTACTTTGAACTGACCACCCACTTTATAAATGATTGGAAAAGACAATACCAAGGCGTGGGTTGACGCAAAATTTCACTTTTCACAAATACTTGTAATTTTTTACATTGATTTACTATTTCTATTATTATTTTCTTTTCTAGCTATGCGCTTATTATACCACACCATAACCCTTTTAGGGTTTATATTAATACAATCATCGATAGCCGAAAAGAAAGAATGGTCTTGGGGACAGGATTCCGATGACTTACTAAACGGTTTCAAACCATTAGATAACCCACTACTTCAACAAGACTCAGACGTTGCTGAAACGACTTTATTAGAACAGCAAGGCCCTTTATTAAATTCCACTCAAGACGATCAAGTTATTGACAGCATTATTCAATTTGGAAGACAAGGAAGAAACTTAGATGGTTATGATGAAGTCTTTACTGATCCAAACGTAAAAGAAGCCATTCAAAAAGGTGATGATCGCGAAGCTAGAAATGTCATCAAAGAAAGATTGTGTAGCCTCGGTTTAATGCAAGTAAGTAATTTCAAAAAACAAAAGGAATTTATATTACTACAAATTTCTATTTACAGTGCGAAGGTGAAAACGTACAAGGAAAGCGACCCTATATTGCTCCTGAAGATCTAGTTTACGCACAACCAGTCGATATTAAACCAGTCGGTCGCCCAATACCATCGATTCCAGTAAAACGTCCACATGGTGGTCATTATGGTCCCCCACGCCCAATTTCTATACCAGGCCCTCCAGGGAAATATCCTCCATTTAGTCCTCATGGACCTCCTCGTCGCGGTTACGGTCCACCATCAAAACCATTTTATCCCGGAAAACCCGTCATTGGTGGCCCACCATCTGGTGGTTATTTTGAAGAATCGGACGGATTTCTATCAAAACCTCCAGGACCTATCTACAATCAACCTATTGAACTAGATAGTCCTTATGGTTATGAGCATGCTTCTGCTTCACATCATAAAGAGTTTGGACATATATCATCATCATTCCATAAAGATAAGAAGCCAATTGAAGTAGTAGTTAATGCTCAAGGAGGAGTAGCACACGCCAGTGGTTCTGCAGGTGGGCAAGGAGTACAACAGCATGTTCACCACCATTTCCATCATGCTGGAGATGGTGTTAAAGTACCTAGCAGCACTGGTATCAAAGTGCCTAGTTTAGGAGTAGTTGGTGGACACGCCAGCATTGATACTTTTGGAGGAAGCTTAGTAGAATCTCAGGGATCTTTGTTTAAACCATCTTCAAGTGGTTTTATTTCATCCAGTTTTGGAAGTGGATACAAACAGTTAAACGCAGGAGAAACTTTCAATAAGATTAACCCAGGATTGACAATTGGAGGTACCGGATTTAATGGTGTGAATTATGGAGGGCAACCTCTTGCTAGTTATGGAAGTGGGTTGGGTAACTATGGAAGCGTTAAACCTGTTGTAGAGAACTACAATCCTTTAACCATTGGTGGTGGTGGTTCTAATAGCTTTGGAACATCAGTAGGATTGTATGGCAATTCTGGTGTTTATGGAAGTACTAACGGATTATACAAAAAAGAACTTAATCTTCAAAGTACTGGAAGTGGAAATTCTATTCAATCAAATTATCTTCAGTCAACTTATGCAGGTGGTTATCAAGGGTTAGAATCAGCACGAGCTGAAAATTATGATTGCGTTTGCGTACCATATAATCAGTGTCCTTCGCAAGATATAATTGGACGCAAAGATGATCTCTACCTTGCTATTGATCCAAGAAATCTGAAAAGCGACATTGAAGCTATTGCTACTGAAGAAAGAATAATAACTGATGGTAATGGAACAATGACGGTTGTGAGAGTACCCAAAGAAGCAAAAGATCATACAGATAAAATTGAAGAAACTAGAATAGAAACCAAAGATGAGAAGCCAGAAGAAACCAAGAAATTATTTAAAAGAGATGCTGCAGCTCAGAATAGCACTCAATATCAGCCTGTAAGTGTAACTTTTTTGTTTAATCATTAAAATAACACAAACTCTATAGCTTAATAATACTAGTAACTAATTGTGCTAATTCTTAACGTTATGTCTAACATGTCAAATACACACTTCATTTCCAGGTTTACTGTAGTTACACCAAGTCCAAAAAACATTCCTGTCACTACACCACCGCCTCTACAAATAACTAAATTGAGTGTTCTTGTTTAATAGACTAAAACCAATAAGGTGTTGGAGCTTGGACATAAAAAATAATAAGCGAGTCGATTCTGAACTCGTTTATGTTTTTACAGCGCCAAGGAATGATGTTTGACAACAACAGGAATGTGAAACCAACTTTTGGAATATCCTTTGGTTTACCTACACAAGGAGGCGGTGGATACCCTCTAAATCCTTTTGGACACGATCCTTTAGTAAACCCTTACGGTAGTTCTGTAGGTGCAGGTGGGATTAATTTAGGACTAGTATCGGTCAATCCTCTTTTATCGGTTCAAGTAACAAAAGACGATTACGGAGAAAAAGTTGTTAAACCTTTTGTTAATCTTCATGTTACACCTAATCATTTCTTAGTACATAAATTTGAAGATTTTCTTTCTTACAAAAAAGGTCATCTGCATAATGCACATGATCATTTACATTATGGTTACCCTAACCCATACTTTCATAAGCATCATCATTATCATCATAAACCACCTGGTCATTTTATTCATGGACCACCTGATCATATTGTTCATGGACCACCTGGTCATATCATCCATAGACCACCTGGACATATTGATCATGGACCACCTGAGTATGAAGGTCCACCAATTCATGATTTTCATCCTGATTATCAATCAGGACCTCCACATTACGAAAATTATCCTTCAGGTTATGGGGATTATGAAGGTAGTTATGATGGTGATTTTTACAGTAGAAGACATGTGAATAGAACAGGCAAACAATTATTTAATCAATATCAACAAAACAAAGACCAGCTAAATGAATATTACCAGCAGGTTCTAAATAATTATTATAATAATTACAAACAACAAGACTACAATAATGGGCAAGAGCTAGTTAACGGTAACAATTTATACAATCAATACCAAGATCAATACAATAAAGGGGAGGGTTTATACGGTGGTAATTTTAATGCATACGAAAGAGTTAATTTTGTAAGTCGTCAGGGTAAAGCCTCAACTTCGTCAAATCCTATCAAATTTCCTAATAGTCGGAAACGACGTGACCTCCATGATCCAGAAAAACCAAAACGCCCAGAGAAGGTGAGATGCAGAAGCCATAAACACAAACTCACAAAATATTAAATATTCTCAACACAAAAACTAATTTTTACAATATTTTACAGCGACAGGCTTATTATCCAGGAAGCTTTGGAAAACCCAACGTTTGCGGACCCCGACATGTATGCTGTAAAAGACCTCTAAGACCTCATATCCCAACTCCAGGATTAGGACAACTTCGTCAGTGTGGAACAAGACATTCGCAAGGTATTAACGGCAGAATCAAAAATCCTGTTTACGTAGATGGAGATAGTGAATTTGGAGAATACCCATGGCAAGTTGCTATTTTAAAGAAGGACCCCAAAGAAAGTGTTTACGTTTGTGGAGGAACTCTTATTGATCATTTGCATATTATTACTGCTGCTCATTGCGTTAAAAGGTAAAACAATCATCATGATCGGTATTAATCAGGTTTGATTCTAATCAACGTTTTTATTTTTAGTTATTCCGCTTTTGATCTTCGGGTACGTTTGGGAGAATGGGATGTTAATCATGATGTTGAGTTTTATCCCTACATTGAAAGAGATATTAGTCTTGTAGAAGTTCATCCAGAATTTTATGCAGGAACTTTATATAATGATTTGGCTTTACTCCGAATGGATAGACCTGTAGATTGGAATAAACATCCGCACATAAGCCCCGCTTGTTTGCCAAATCCTCGTGAAGATTATTCAGGTCAGCGTTGTTGGACAACTGGATGGGGAAAAGATGCTTTTGGGGAATTTGGAAAATATCAGAATATTTTGAAAGAAGTGGATGTTCCAGTTATTGGATTTGCTCAATGTCAGCAGCAATTACAACAAACCAGATTAGGTTATGAATTCAAACTGCATCCTGGATTTATTTGTGCTGGAGGGGAAGAAGGAAAAGATGCCTGTAAAGGTGATGGAGGTGGCCCAATGGTATGTGAACGAGGCGGTACTTGGCAGATTGTCGGAGTAGTCAGTTGGGGTATTGGATGTGGTCAACACGGTGTTCCTGGAGTATATGTCAAGGTTGCACATTACTTAGACTGGATACGTCAACTTACTCAAAGATTCTAAGTTTTAAACTCATAGATATAGCAATTTAAGGCTTCACAGTGATAAAAATTAGGTACTTCTTAAATTATTTAACTTTGTATTACATTGTCTGTTACTATTTATGAGTAGATGTAAGTAATAATTTATTATTGTACTATTTTTCTACTGATAGTAGATGAATAATAGTTACATTTTGGATGTAAAATGTCCGAAACCATGTAATGCTTTAGCATACCCAATAAAGATATGATTTACGAAATAAACTATCTCATGTAAACAAGCTTTTTTGTTTTCTTTGGACATCAAATAATTTATTTAATTTCCTATTAGTTGCTTTTTTTCATGTGCTCAGGTTTTTTCTTTGTGATTTATAAACTTGGAGAAGTTTTTGGAAAAGAAAATAATTACATGGAAGTATTAAAAATCAAAACCGTGTTACTAAGGGCGCTGAATCTGGGTTTGTCCTTTGACCAAAGACGGTAAAAGTTCTGACGCCAAGAACAGTGGTAAACAACCAGTGCACCGAGTACAGAATTTACGTTTTGTTTACACAAGTGAGATGTTCCGATTGCCCATCCCTGGCCAATAAGTTTTAGAAATTTGTATCTTGTTAAGATAAGTAAGGAAACAGAATATCACAGTTTTGGTTATGTTTTCAGTCAGTGAAACAATATGTCCACTATCGCATTGATAGTATTCTCCTATATCAAGCCTCCTTGTTTTGTCGTAGATTTTATGCCAGATGCATGGGTCCTGGAGAAATCAGAAACTAGTTGAATGCAAAGAAATGCATTTTTTCAATATATTTAGCAAAAAACTAACAAATGGCTAGAAAGAACAGTAGATGAGGTAACCAAGAATTTTTTTATGAGTGGACATAGATCCGATATGACTCTGCTGCTAAATCAATTTTGCAAACAAAGCGCACATTGTGCAGTCGGCAGACGTTAAAGTATTTTGTCCATTAAAACAAATTTGGAACGACACAGTTAGAAAATGGCAGAATCAAACAGAAGAGGTTTACTAAGAATGATTACTGTTAACTCTTACTTGAGACTTTTGGATCTCTCGGGGCGTTCGAGTCCGTTAGATCTTTTGGACTTCTCGGCCTTTCGGGTCGTTCGGATCTTTCGCATCTGTCGGGCTTTTGGACTTCTCCGCCGAATGGTTCAAAAGGCCGGAAAGGTTGGAATGACCCCACAAACCCCAGATTTTCGAAGGTTTGAGAAGTCCAAACGGCCCAACGAGCCCAAACTGTCCGACAGACCAAACTCGACGGTTTGGTAATCATCACCTGCAAACACAAGGTAGTATGTAATGTAATACTCTATTTTTGCGTTTTCCTTTCACGGCGCGTCATACCCCGTGGAGGTATGCGGACCCGCAGATAGAGCTTCTGTGGATTTCAAAGGACGCCTTGCTTCAAGTGTGGATGTCACAACTTTAAATACCAAGCAGTATCATAAACAAAAGTAGGTATGTGTTATTATGTGAGCAGTTCTTGGTGAATTTTTTTTGTGCACTGCCTATCCCAGAAAAATACAAAACTGTAACTTTTTCCACAGATGTCCTTATTTTATATATACTTTACCTTACTGTTTCCTTTACTAGAATTTTCTAAATTTCTAAATAATTTTATTTCAGATATATTACCACCTTTCTGGAGACCGATAACGCCGTACAAAAACGAAATAAGTACAATATGGAGTCAAATACAAATGGCCCATTCCAATTTAACGTACGAAAATACATGGTCGTTGATAGTGGCGACAGACCAATAAATGTACACTTAACAGCAGTTTACGAAAACATATGCTCATTCATACTGGCGAGAAACCATTTGAATGTAATATATGCAATTATAAATGTACACTTAACAGCGGTTTACGAAGACATATGCTCGTTCATAGTGGCGAGAAGCCATTTGAATGTAATATATGCGATTATAAATGTACGCAGAAAAATAATTTACGAACACATATGTTCGTTCATAGTGGCGAGAAACCATTTAAGTGTAATATATGCGATTATAAAAGTACAATTAAAAGCAATTTACGAAAACATATGGTCGTTCATAGTAGTGAGAAACCATATAAGTGTAATATATGTGATTATGAATTTACAGTTAAAAGAAGTTTACAAAAACATATGCTCGTTCATAGCGGCGAGAAACCATTTAAGTGTAATATATGTGAATATGAATGTACAGTTAAAAGCAGTTTGCGAAGACGTATGCTCGTTCATAGTGCCGAGAAACCATTTAAGTGTAATATATGCGATTGTAAATACGCAGTTCAAGGCAGCTTACAAAGACATATGCTTGTTCATAGTTTACCTTATTACCTACCTTAGTGCGTATAATTTGAAACAGATAATATCCTGTCCAGTATTCCAAAGTGTGTTGTGGCTTAAATTGGTTAATAGAATTATTTCTGCAGTTACACAAGCCAAATAAAAGACAATAAAAAAAGATTTTGAATTAAAAATATTAATATTTTCCTAGAGATATGGTAGAGGTTTAGATGCTGGTATGTAGTTTAAACCCATAAAAAGCCAACATGTCTGATTAAGTGCAGACACTATTTTTGTCTCTTGGTTACATATACCAAACTCAAATGCAAAGTATAACTTGCTCTTTCTATACCTAGCAATCACTGTAATTGGTTGAAATTCAGAAACGCGTGCTGGTTAATAGTATTTAAGTAATAGAAAGGGAACATTAGTGAACAGATTTTATTTTTAATTAAATAAAGGACTTACTATTTATTACCATAAATTTAATAATTTAGTATATTACCAAAAATTGATCACTAAATCACTCATTAATCAAATAACATAGTAATTGATCATTTTAATCATTATTTGAAGATCATCATTGTGAACTAAATTAACCACACAAGACAATCAAAATGGACAGGAAAGAAGTAGCAGGTTAAGGTCAATTTCTAGTTAGTATTTTTCTTGCACCGACTTCAAAAATAATAATCAAAAGTAAACAATAGTTTAACTTAAATAAAGACAATGGTGTGATGTTCGTATGTCTTATGTGGAATGTAAGTAATACAGCAGATCAAAAAAAAACTACCACAGTAGCTCTGAACAAGACTCCTGACTTGCGTAAGTCAAGATAAATAACTTTTATTGGTATTAAGTCCTTATCAAAGGTTATCCAACACCTCTTAATAAATGAACTGAGATCCTTTTTGTACCTCACATGGCCGAGAACTTTTTCGTAGTGACCTAATGGATTTAGTTTACATACTAAACGACAGTAGCTGATACTCGTACTGAATGAACCATTTGCAGATGCTTTCTTACAACCCTCCATAACTGTGTCTTGCTCCGTCATTCACAGTTAATGCAATACATGTGAGTTTAATATAATGGACAAAATCATTAATTTAATGTATCGAGTTGTTAAAGTGAGACAATAAATATCTTACAATCAAGTCCATTGTTATCTTTCATTTAAGATATTTCAATTATGAAGTTAAGAGTTAACATTCTATAACATACAAAGACAAATATCCCTAGTGATTGATTTAAAGAAACATTTCTTCATTCAAGCACTACTGTATTCAAATAAGAGTTGGCAGGGCTTTAAATGGAGACATGGATGTATAAAATATAGAAAATGGCTCTTGAAATAATGTCATAAACTAATCATTTAAGATGTGCATCAAAATCAATCTCTTTTAAATTGAGATCCATACACATTTAATGTAGAAACTTGATTGTAACATTGGAAGTCTCTTGGTTTGAGATTTGCTCTACTTAAACCAAGCTCAAGAGATTTCTATTACAGAATGGCGTTCTGTTAAATGTAGTTTTCCTTATTTTGTACGGGTCTGATTGCTTTATGCCCAACTTCAGAATTGTGTAACAGTGTAAATCTGAATCAGTAATAAACGTTTTTGTTGCCAAGTAATGCCAATTTCTTCAGCTTTAATAATATTAACAAAAATATGAATTATGAGAAATTGTGTTGGATGTTTGCAAATTTGGCAACTCCGCTTGTGCTTCCATAAACTCTTAACGCACAACCTTTTCAATTGGTGCATTAAAGAGTTTGTACCTTTTACTCCGTACGGTAAAAAACGAACGCTACAATAGCGCACTCTGTTAACTCGATCGCAAAAAATGAACGGCTTTTACAACAAGCGGAGCACTCCGAGTTTTAAGAACATAAACGAACGTACCTATTATTTTATATGAACTACCTGTATATGTACAAATTTTAAAATAAATTTATTTTATTTTTATTTGCTGTCATTACCTACTAGATTCCCCCATCCGAACCAATATTTATTTGAACTTCCCGCCCCAAATATCCGAATTTTCCCGCTACTAGAATGTAAACAATATTTCAAATCTCCCGCCATTAAATATTGTTTACAAATATCGCCGGCCCATTGATCATTAATGGTACAGCGTTGCTTCCAGTTACCGACAAGCATTGCAGTAATTTTCTGGCTAAATAACTGTCGGCCAATCGTCGATTGTAGGACACCTGGAAAATGGGCCAGTGATACTTTTCCTCAAAGGGCCAGTAATAGAGTCCCAGTTTATACCTTACAGAATCAGTTGGCTCACTCAGAGCGGTTCGTGTTCCTGGTCTTCAGTCTGCGCACGCTAAACTGTAAACCGCGCGCTTGTAGCGGGGGTTATTATATGCAATTGATATTCAAATTTCACAACTAATGTAACTTACCAACATTGAACAATTTCACTAATTCAGAATACAAAATATGCAAGTTGATTTCACTCAAATAATACAAGCTTTTATGATTTTATTTCTTTGAAGATTAAGGTTATTAGGTTATGTGCCCCTCTACTTCTGAACAGAAAATAGTGGTCTGCGCATAGACCGCGAGTTTCTTGAAATGGAAGACAAAATGAAGGGGAAGTGATCCAACTGATTCTGTAAAGTATAAAGGGTATAAACTGTGGTAGAGTGAAGATAATTAATTAATGGTCTTCTAATGGGCCAATGCAGGAAGGTGTTTGCTGGGTAGCGTTATGTTCAATTTCAATACCAATTGCTGAGTACACTGAAAGCATCTTATTCTCTTTGCAATGTTTGTGTGCACGACCTGTCATGCTACCAACGAGAAAGTAATATTCTGTAAAGAAAGATACAGGTTTTCATTTCAAGAAAAAAAAGAAAACTTGGTTATGGTTTGACCTTGAAAATGCTTACCGCAGAAATCGCAAATAAATAACGGCCATTTTATTTTCCCCTTGAAACCAAATCATTTTCACTTGAAACATTTTTTAATGCATTGTTTTCAAGATATTTCACTGTCTCAATTTGATAAATCCACTCTATACAAGAAACCCACCATTTCCCAGGTACAGGGTGTTAAAAAAGCTATGCCTATGTTCCTTCTGCATCTGCGACGCTGATGTTTGATTAGCTATCAAGATTTTAGAAAATTTTATTGTAAAAAACATAAAAAAAATATTAATTTCTATATCGGACGTTGTTTCTGCAATATTAAAAAAACAAAATATCAATATTGAACCTTTAGATTTCAAAAAATTCGATTGTGCTAGAAAACAATAAGTACAAAAATGCAAAAGTAGCTTTTTTTACCAATTTAAGTGGAGATTTCAAAGATGGTAAAATCACTCATATTATAAATCTTTCTTACCCTGCAGTGAAAATTGACCTATTTTTTCTAATATTATTAAGATACCATATAGATGTGTTTTTAAACATTTCTATATTCCTCGTACTTTTTTTCTGTACAATTTTCATGAATTATAGGAACTTTTAAATGAATTTTCATAGACAACTGTATAAAGTAAAACAGATATCTTGAAAACCATTCACGGAACTAATTGAAAATCTGTCTCAAAAGTATGAAAGATCACAAATATTCAAATTGAATAACTCTATTGACTTCAAACTGATATAAAACAAAATTTGTGCAAACTATAAAAAAATTCCTTAGTAGCTCATAATTTTTTGACCTCAGAAATCGAATATTATTAACCAACCTTTTTCTGCAACTTTTGTTTTTTTTGAGAGTTATAGCCAAAAAATGAAAATCAAGAAATTACATTTTTTGGGGTTATTTCAAAAACATGAATATCAAATTTCTTTCCAGATTATTGGGTTTAGAATATGCAAGTTTGATCCACTTTAACTGACTTGTATCTCTTATTTCAAATGGTGAGTCTCAAATTTGTATCACCCTGTATAAAATAGTAAGAAATCTGTACATGATACACAAATCTGTTAACATTTTTGAAATCAGAGCAACTGAGAATATATCTCGCACGTTATTGTTGCTGTAACATCAGTGCAGATCTATCCACTATCATCAACAATTTTTTTCTCAAAAATTAAACTCAACAGAAATTCAGTCTTTATTAAAAAACAAAAAGAATTCTCACAATATTTTTACCACTATCTTTGTTTTTCTCTATAATTCAACTTAATGTTACTTAATAGCTACTACAAACTTTCACTTGTAAATGTCAATATTAACTGAAATAAACGCAACTAGCTAACAGTAAAAATAAACATTACATGTTTTCAAACAATTATATCTATATACTTTTAAACCAGCAAGATTACAGTGTTATCAAAATATATAATACAAATGTTTTATCACAAATGTCTCCGATTCACAAAAATATGTAGCATTTATACTTACTAAAGAAACAGAAAATTACTACAAAATACAACTGAAAAAGATATTAAACTATACATCACCATTATCAAACAATTCACAGTAGTAAACCATGCACAACAAATGTCTTCAGAATAAGGATCAAAACATGGATTCTTTTGTAAATTGCTACATGACGCATAGAAGTTAGAGTTATAATCAGTTCATGACATACCAAAACGCTTTACAAGTGTCTTTTCCGAATGAAGATTGACACCTTTTTGTGAATTGCTATGCATGTAAGACTTTATATGTGTCTTACGATAATCACCGTGACGTTGTGAATTATGCTGTGTATAGTACGATTTGTAAGCTGTTGGATTATGAAAATTATGTTCATAACCTTGTGGATTATATTGTGTATTGTTCTGCATACTAGTAGAAGCACCATCAGCATCAGCAGAATTATTATACAATGTTTTTCCCTTTTGCATTAAATAATAATTCATTTCTTGTAAATAAATGTGCTGTTTAACAAAATCTCTGCAATGGAAAATCTGCCATTGCCATTCATTTAAATACCTATTGCAACTACTAACATCTTCAAATCGATTTGCCTTCTCTAAGAACTTTTGACCGTGATAACCAAAATGCCAATCATATATGTCACCATTTACATCATCAAAGGAACCGGTATGAGAATGAGCTAAATTCATTGCATAGAAATTTTGATGATGTGCAACATTTTCATGTACTTGAGCACTTGTTTCTTCATTAGAATATTGATTATTGATATCTTCTTGATGCTGATATTCACCTTCATCTTCATCTTCATAAGCTTCTTCCTCTTCCTCATCATATTCCTCTTCAAAGTCATATTCCATTTCTTCTTCATTTTCCACTTCTGAAATCTCCTCTTCTAAATCGTATTTATCACCCAAAGCATCAATCCAGGATCCTTCATTCTTAACCATACTGTTATAACCTAACCTAAAGATATCTTCAATGGGATCTATTACTTCACTTGCATCTCTACATTGCTGCGAATATAGATTCACGTTCTTCAATAGATCATCACAATTGACATCTTCAAGTTGTTGGGAAATATTTGCTATCTCATCTCTCCTTTTGTCTTTCATATAATTTAAGTACTCCGTTATTGAACTAACATGTTTTTTCAACTCGTTTTCTGAAGTGTCTTCTTCTACTAACTTGCAAACACTAAGTAGCGCTATATTTCTCAATGGCACTTCATTGTTTGTTTGTTTTTCTATTTTATTAAATGGTTTTGGGGTTTCTTTTATATCATCATCTGCCTTTTGAGCCTTCTTTGCTTCCAATATAGGTGATTTTTGATTAATTTTTCGTTTTGTTTGCTTCGGTTTTGTACATTCTTTCACAAAATCTTCTAATAAATTAACTTGGTTTTCCTTAGTTTCAAAAACTGAATATCCTTCTACTGGTACCCAAGGATACCAATCATTCATACCTTCCATTTTGTCTTCCTCAGTTACTGATGAATCATTTTCTTTCACCAATTCTGATTCTATATTCTCTTGATTAATTTCAGGCTTTTCTACAGATTCTTCACATTGTTGATTAGATTTTTCACCAATTATTAATGAAACATCTTCTCCAGCAGCTAAACTTTTGAATAAACTTTCTGCATCTACATCTGCAAATGTGTTGTTAATCTTGTCACTAACTGCGGGTTTTTCTTCAACTTCTGATTGTTTATTAGATTTTTCATCAGTTACTAGTGAGATACCTTCTCCTGATGCTAACCTTTTAAATAAAGTTTCTGCATCTAAATCTGCAAGTTTATCATTGATTTCATTTCCAACTTCTTGCATGTTAGATGTTTGTTCATCATTATTTATCTTCAAACATTCATTGTTACTTACATTTTGACAGATATCACCTGTAATATTTTCACCACTTTCAGTTGTTTCTACATTTTTCTGTTCTTCACTGCACTCCTGATCTAGATTCTCATCTACAGTTAATTTTTGAAGATTTGAAGACACCACCTCAGTATCAACACCTTCTTTTCGATTTGCTTTCATATGAAAAATTGATTTTTTCAAATCTTCACTACTACTGCTATTAAGATTTGCATCGTTTATTAAACCATAAAGCTTTTCAAATGAATTATAATCACATTCCCCTAACTTATCAGAAATATGTACATCATCTGGTAATTTTGCAATACTTAATTCTGTTCCACCAATTTCTCCAAGAAATCCTTGCAGCTTTTTTACTTCCGTATCGTGTCCAGCTATTGTAACACAAAGCCCATGCGAACCATATCTACCAGCCCTTCCCATTCGATGTAAATAAGTTGCAGTTTCAAACGGTACATCATAATTAATAATAAGATCTACATTAGCTGCATCAATACCCCTAGCAGTTAGATCTGTTGATAATAAAATCCTGCATTCAAAATTTTTCAAACTTTTTATAACTTTTAACCTTTTAGATTGCGATTGAGCTGCAGAAATGTAAAGTGTATTCCAGCCATCTCTATTTAATGTGTTACTTATGCCTTCAGCACGACTCTGAGAATTAAAAAAAATTAAACATTGCGTATATGAAATTTTTGATAATAATTGAGTTAATTCTTTAGTCTTAATTGCTATTTGGCGATTTACATTAATGTACTCCTTTACGACCGTAACAAACTGTTTTATTCCTAATAACATAGGACTAGCATTTTCAGGCGTTACATGTGTTGGTGATTGCATGTAATTTTCTAAAAACTTACAAAGTTCTTCAGAATATGTGGCACTTAATGTTAGTACTTGTTTACGTTTTGGTAACTTACTATAAATATAATTTATATCATTTTGAAAAGCTTGTTCCATTAACTTATCAGCTTCATCAAATATAAGAAGACCAATAGACTGTGTTTTAAGATAACCTTTTTCAACAAGATGTTTTAAACGACCAGGTGCACCTATTGCAATATGACACTTTTTGATTTTCTGAATATCATCTTCTACTGGCAATCCACCAATAAATGATGCCACTCCTAGATCTGGTATATTTTTTCCAACAGTCTTAATCACATCTTCGATTTGAACTGCTATCTCTCGAGTAGGCGCAAACACAAGAATCTGTGGTGTATTTCTCTTTGTCTGTATCATTTCCAAGGCGATCACAGTAAATACTACTGTTTTTCCAGTTCCAGATTTTGATTGAACAATTAAGTCTAAAGAGATCACAATATACTAAACCTTCATAAAAATAAAAAAAAATGTAAATAACTTACCTAAGCCACATTTTCCTAATGGAATAGCCTTAAGTTGTATTGGTGAAGGTTTATAAAACCCAGAATCCTTCAAACCTTGTAAGATCGGGGGAGATAATACTAAAGAGCTGAAAGAAAAATTTTCTTCCATAATTACATCTTTAGTTCGAGGTTTCTCATCCAAATCATGCGCCAAACTCTGGCTCATTTTTACTGTTTTATTAGAAAGTTTCAAGTGTTGAAGCAGATTTGGTTTGAAATAAAACGACGTAACCTAACAAACTAACGTCTTCGGTTGTGGTTAATGTACAGATACAGGTATGTTAATATACGCAGTAGAGTAACGACTGACGACAGGCTGCATAGTTTTCTCATGTGTCACTTTGACAGTTATTTTGTATAGGTTATCGCATCAACATAAGTTACAAAATTAAAGAAAACGCAAGAAAACTAAAAATTAATTAAAGTTGAGGATTAAAATTATGTAAAACTACCTTCATGTTTATGTAACGATAGAAAATAAAGAAGTTGTCTGTTTTTGTTTAGTAATTCTTTAACTTAAATATAGCATTATAATAATTAATATGGTGTAAAGTATTACAACTAATAAAGTGTCTTTTCTTCACATTTATACAATGTTGCACAAGATATTTGTTATTATTTTACTTCTTATATTACCACCTTCAGGTAAGTTGACTGATAAAGTGATAATGAGCAATTTGAATTTGTTGATGAACCTCTCAGCATAAAAATTATTATTAGATTCTTATAACCGCTTGACACAATAACTGTTGTAACAATAGCTTAACTGTCAAACGCGATTCGAAATATAATATTCAACCGAACTAAAAAAGGTTCGGTTACTAAAATCAATTTGTCTATCTGTATGTTTGTTTCATTTGAGTATATGAGTGTTTCAACTCCTGGCCACTCTACCCTACATATGATACATGATTTAGACGTAGATTTGATTACAACTATAAAAATTGCTTTCAATATTTCAAATCGTTTTCGAGAGAATCGCCTTTGAAATCGAAAATTCTTGAAAAGTTTTTTCAAGTTACCTAGTCCAGATTTAATGAATGCAATGGATAGAAGGAATCATGAGGTAAAAAAAAGTTGCTTACAATTTTTTTTTATTGGATCTATGGTTTCCTCTCTGGAGGTTTTGTAAAAATATTAAGGATGATGATGATGATGATAGTTCATTAAAGATGGCGCCAAAAGTCAAAAATGAGTCATTTAGTTCGGTTATAATGAATACATTTCTAGCTTGTTTGTGTTTGTTTTGTGAAGTACAGGGTGGGTCGAATTGCTTGTCATCATGGATTATCTGGTTTAGTATTGGTAATAAGTCTCCCACTTAATGATTAATGACATAAAAGTTACTAGATACTACGTTTAAAGAATAGTATCGCTCCAGAATTAAAGAAAAAACACTTGTTGAAAGATCATACAGTACTTGTGTGTAATATTATTGAAATTAGAAAACAAAGAGTAAACTCAAGATAAGTTAGCTATGGTTATTATGGACAACAATTAATAGAAACCACCGAAAATGTGATCTAAATTTACTTTGAATTGACCAGTACCACGAAAAAGCTTGCAGAGGTACCAGAATTCCCAATAGAAAAATTCTTAAAAGCTATATATTTCCTTTGCTTAATTATGGTGTATTTTTCGCTGTTAAATTAAGTAACTAAAATTCGAATTAGACTAATTATTCAGAGGACAGATTATAGCAAAAGAAAAACTGTTTTCGGGAGCTAGCCTATGCTCCCGAAATCCGCGTGAACACAACTTTAAGGGTAGGGGCTCATTAGACAGGTAATTTTGAGTAAGAAAACTATAACACACCCATATCCGATTCTCAAGGGTTACTGAGATAATGAAGAAAAACTGACTGCAGATTGCATCTAGTTGCCATGCAAAATAAACGAACAAATTCTGTCAAACAATTCGTGAGTAGTAAGCTGCTTTAGTTATCTATGTGTTTGCGTCAGATGTTGTTGTTATTATTATTATGAATAGCAGTTAATAATAATGGAGTAGGATACTAATCGCGAATATGATAAATTGATAATATGCATTTTATTTATGAATGTGTCATGGAAATGCAGCTGCTGCAGCTGAAGAATATCGTCAGCAATATCCGAATTGTTTTTATAAGAGTTCACAATAACCCATGTGAATTCGGAAAATTTATCGATCGTCGTCATGTTGATCGAAACAGAAATGGTGATCTTAAAGATGATACTACAAATCAGTGATGTGCGTTAACATGTCAACAATGATTGTTGACATTTTCGTCTCAACAATTTGTCAACAATTGATTTTTCACGTCAAAAATGTCAACAATGTCAACAATGTGTCAACAATGTATCAACAATGTCGACAATGTGTCAACTTTGTAAACACAGGTGCTAAAATGCACTAAATTGTCTAATAAGATCATTAATATGATGTTCAAGACAATTCAAGAATTAAAATGGCTGAAAGGCCCAAGAATAATAATTTTGATGAATTGGATTTTGAATTAAAAAAGACTATAACAGTAACTGAAGATGGAAAAGAAAAACCAAAATATAATTCGAATAATGGCATTAAAAAACTAAATCCTATTTTTTATTCTTATTTCCATGGAATCAGTAAAATTACGAGTATGTTTACTCATAGCTCCATAAGCCCATACTAAGATTTTTAGTTAGGGTATGCGGGGGCAATTCTATCGATGTGACAGTTAGTACACATAGGTATCTTAATGCAAAAGACTTTATTAATTGAAAAAACAAATGCTAACATGATGAACAACATCCTAGCATTTATTTTTTTTTTCTAATTAAAATCATTTTATATGTACATTAGACTTGAACGTACTTAAGCATCTCACAATTCCCTGTGCCTCCTATTTGCCCTCACATACTTAAGTCAAATAAAAATTATTGTAATAAACTATTTAAGATTTAAATAATAAAGGAAAAATCAAATCATATTGTTGACATGTCAAGAATGAATTGTTGACATCGACATTGTTGACACACACATCACTGCTATAAATGCAATAACTGCTGGATCCGTAGAGTTACTAACCATGTAGCTTTGTATCAAAGTTCAGTGTGGCATAGAATTAATGACGGAGGGTATTATTCTATGCCCCCAGATTTCTTACAGTACATCTTATAGAGTGAGGAAGCTCAGTTTACTAGAAATGGAATGAATAAGTACCATAATTTGCATACATGGGCATTCGAAAATCAACATGAAGTTCGGGAAACTAGATTTCAACATCGGTTTAGCATAAATATCATTGATAGCCACTTAATCGAACCCTATATCGTGCAACATCGTTTTAATGCTCAAAACTACCTAGAGTTTCTCCAAGAAACTGTGCCTATTCTTATGGAGGATATACCTCTGGTTCTACGAAGGAACATGTGGTTTCAGTGGTTCCTATTCTCACTGTAGGTTCGGTAACAGCTTGGTTGAATAACAAATACCCTCAGTGATGGATTGGACTCAGTGGTCCAGTTCCATGGCCAACTCCTTCACTGGACTTAAGTCTGCTAGACTTTTTATTTATAGGATTGTTTGGAAAAAAAAGTCTACTTTATTCCAATTGAAAATCAAGAACATTTAATAAATCGACTTAAGACGTTAGATGCAAAATTCTATGTGTAAATAAATAGCACTGTCTACCAACTTTGGGAAAACGTTATAGCATTCAGTCAACTAAGCTTAATAAACATCTTTAACACGATTAATGCTATAAAGAAGCGATATAAAATATGTATTGCAACAGTAAACAACAACAAAATAGAAGTGGGCACGTGACGTGAATTAGAGTGGGTCGCAGCGTGACCCATGTATTGCGCAAGAAAAAAAATCGATGTTTGCGTGAACCAAACAACAATAGGTTGTGCGAGAGCGTAAATCGTACATTAGGCCACGAAAGTAATTGGGTCACGTAGTTTGCCGTGGGTCACGTACCATAATCAGTCAGGAATCAACCGAGTCACCCTGAAACTTAAATAAAATACTGCTTATAATATTAGATACACTTTTTGTACCACAGCCCTATTGAATGGGGATGTAGTACGAGAAACGGCGTGCCAAAGAAAGTGGTAGTTTTGGACAGTAATGTGTACAATTAGAGAGAAGAATTGCAAAGAGCGAAGAAATAATGAAAAATACTACAAGAGTTTTTTGAACTTGAGTTTATATTAAGTAATTTAATCTATGGAAGTAGTGACGGGGACAGTTTGCAACTTTTTATAATCTCGTGACTTGTGAGACTCGAAAATTTCGTGACTCATGGGAAT